>JAVHNF010043243.1:0-12501 GCA_034783455.1 Micropsitta finschii
GGAGCACAGGAATTAATAAATTCTAGTTGCTCTGGCTCTTAGGAATTCCATTCTGTCTAAATTTTGGTTTTGTTTTCTACTTTTCCACCCCGGTAGAGTTGAACCTGGGAATAGCATCACTGAGTGGCTCGTTAGTTTGATAAAGTGGCATAAGTGACTACAGCTACAATGGGCACTTCTAGCTCAGAAGCATTTATATGTCTCAAGGGAATTCTGAAAAACATCAGAAAGTCTTTAGGTACTGAATCACAGGCAAGTATTTTGAATCTTTAATTTTTTTTTATATATTCTTTCCTATGAGAATGTCAGAACTAAAATATGGAATACTTCTCCCACTTGGTTTCTATTACTTGTAAAGCATTCAAAAGCTTCTAGAATAAAATTATCTCTATGCCCTGCTAGGGAGCAGGCAAAACTCCACTGAGTATCAAGACAGTCCCTCTGCTGGTGTTGCTTTCCATTTTTAACCTAAATATAATAATAAAAATGACTAAATATTAGACTGGAGCTGTACAATCTTAGAACTAGCACTTATTTGTTACCATGTGTATCCCAGTGGAGTTCTACCGTACTTTTATATTTATACAAAATGTGCTGAAATATATTCTATAAATTAACTAGTTTATTTTCATGTGTGCCATATTCATTATCATAATAATGCAAGTTTGTTTTAAAATTTTGTTCCAATTATGATAGCAGCCAATTTGCATTTAGGAAAAAAATAAGACTTGAAATAGAACTACAAAGAGGTAAGTGCAGGAAAGAAGGGAAGGTATGGCAGAGAAATGGTTTGCAAAGAAAGTGCAGATAATAAGATTTTAAAAGAAAAAATTACAAAGCTTAAAAAAAAAATCTAACAATTTGGTAATAATTTAGGGATACTCCAATTCAGCACAAATTTGAAGCTCACACAACTCTCAGGGGAAAAAAAGCAGTGTAAAGCATTTTCTTACGGATAATCTGAGCCTGATACCAGAGCAGCACTTTCATGCACAAAGCCCTAAGCCACCACAGGCTGCCTGTGCAGCAGCTTTGGCAGCACCAAAACCGGAGAGCCCAGGCTGAGATTCTACCGGTGCAACTGCTTGTTCTCACAATCTGCAGCATACACAGTAATTGAGCAAAGAGACTGCACCAACCCAGGCTGTCGGGCATGGGGTGAAGGACAGCTCCTGCTGAGAAGTGACTGCAGATAATCAGAAATTCTCCAAGAAACTGAATTCAGTCCTGAAACAGTATTGCTAACTTTTCTAATCCTAACTGTGTGTTTTCCACTGTGTGAAGGACAGCGAAGCACGGTTGCACAGTTAACCCCATAAACCCTCGAGCATTTCCCCTGTGCGGATTTAGGTCTGCCTTCTGACAATGACCAATTAGACATCTCGACATAACAATACATTTCTGTTGTGTTATGGTATTAATTTGAAATTTAATCACAGTTGTCAAATGTGCTATTTCAGTAAATAATATTTTCACATTAAGTTATTTTACAGTTCATACAGCAGTAAGAAATATCTTAAGGTACTGATTATTTAGACTATGTTTATTGCAGAGGAAAGCAATGACATTGAAACTATTGTATAAATACCGAATACGTTAAACAGTGAAATCTACCTTGCATTATGAATTGAAATGATATTATTTTAAAACATTTGAAAATCATCATCATAATTATGTTATCAACATAGAGACAGATTACTTATTATTTTAACATAATTAATTTGAGCTCAGTGCATTTATGTTGCTGTGTATGTGATTATCCATCAATACAATTATGAAATGCTAAAAATTGGGGCATTTAATCTTTATTTTAATTGGCTAGGTTAATTCTTGAAATCCACTGTTCATTTGCCTTCATCTTCAGCATCTAAAATCTTTAATTACATTTATGGGGTTTTTTTTTGTCTGTCCCCTAGGCCACATTCCAATTTCACTTGGATGTTTTCACACCAGGGCCTTCAAAGAGAGATAAGCTTTCCCTCTTCGATGACCACAAGCTTATAACTAACTCTATGTTCTTTTCTTGTGATTCTGTTGGGGATTTTTCACATCTGAGTGCTATGTTCTATCCATTTATACATTTATACCTCTAGGGTTTGGGGTTTTTTTCTCTTTTAAACCTGTCCTCCTCCATCTGTTGTGAAAGGCGAATGAAACAATGGTGTAACAGTTTAAAGGGCTTTATTAATATAATAAATATATAATATTTTAAAGGACAGGAGAGCATGGTTTGTTCTGTCTAGCTCAACCGGTAACTCTCTTCCCAGTACTTCAATAGGGTTGGGTTTAGTGATTATTTTCTTTTCTCTCTCAGCTTGCAAGGTAGGATATGTTGCCTCTGTGAGATCTGTGAAGACAGGGGGGCTGAGGGAAGGGGTGGAAGTTCTGTATGAAGGTAAAAGTCTACATGTTTCTTGTCATACATAAATATCTGTCTTCAGGAAAGCACTAAGGCCACAACTGTCCAACACAGTGCCCAGGAATGCCTGTCTCTGAGGCTCTGATGAGGCCTGACTTTTCATGCCTCTGATTTATTTTTTCTCTCTCTCTTGTGATTGACATTTGTCTTTTCTGGGCCTTGTTTGCTTGCACTGCATTTGTAAGGACCCTGAAGCACTGCAGTATTTTCATTTCAGTCAGGTTAAGGGTGACGAAGATTACACATGCATACTGATTTATGCCTTAAAGGCTGGAAATGGTGTCAAGTGTGATCTCAGCAGAGCTCTGCTCGATGACTCAAGTGCTCAGTACAGTGTTACACTCTCAGACATCAATCCTCATCCAGTAAAATGAAAACTCTGTCCAGAACATCGTTCAATAAAGTCCTGATCTGTAAGTGTTATTAGTTATTAATAAGATAATAATGGGGTTTTCACTGTTCACGCCAAAGCCAGAATCAAGCCATCATCAGGCTAAGTACTGCTGAAACACAAAGCAGCAAGCAGTGCCAGCTGCAGAGTTTTCCCTGTAAATGTGCACTTGATAACCAGTATCTCTGCAAGCAACATTATGCACATACTTGTGTGCTTCAGAGAACATTTTGCTATGAAGGTCTTATGCAAAGAGGCGATACAACTGTCAGAGCAACGTTTTTAAAGGCAGGTCCTTATGTTTGGAAGTGCTGTATGCCAGGAGTTCTTCTAACTTGCAGTGGATATAAAAGCTGGCTGTTATCCTAAAGACATGAGGTGGGGTTTTTCAAATATTTCCAGCTCTGCACTACACTGAAGCCTGTGAATATGTGTTGACTGTTTTTAGTTCTGCGAAAGAACAAATGTATGTGAAACAAAAAGCAAAACAGAACCCAGAGAAAGTGATGTGACAGTAGACATTCTCTTAAGATGTAAAAGGCCAAGGACTTGAACCACAGGCACCTGCAGTGAGAGTTACTGCTTCTTCTTGTGCAGGTGCCTTTCTCTCTCTGGTTTACGTGCAGCTGCCTGGATCTGAAAATTCTTTCCCAACACAGACATTTTGAAAATCTATGTCCTATGAAAAGTATTAATTTGGCCTCAACTCTTCCTTCCTTCAATGAAAAAAAAATGAAAATTCCCAGCTGAGCTGTATTTGCAGCATGCTGGGAAATACCAGAGATGAGAATAACAACCCAAGAGCAGTCCAAGACTGAGCACTTTCCTTCCAATTGCCTTCTGTCCTTGCCAGCACAGGGAACCAAGCAGTATGGTTTGCTACTGACCAAGTGATTTTTGCAAGACAGCTGGAAGGAATGATGGAAGGGGTGGAGGGAATTCCTCTTTCAATGCCAGTTGCAGCCATACAGTTCACCCTGAATCTTTTCCTGAAAGTTAATTTAACATATCTCATTAATAATGTCCAATTGAGTAATGCAGCAAGTGTTTCTAAAAGAGATGGTAACATATCAGACATGAAACCATTCATATCTGACTCAGTAATGCAACCTCAGACCACCCTTGTATCAATTAAATATTGTTACCCTGACATCCAGACTGAAGGAGCAAGCACATCAGCGAGCACAGCTGCAATGCTCTTCCCCTGCTGTATTTGTTCTGGCAGTCAAAAGGGGGCACAGAGCCTGCCTGTCATTACAGGCCCTTGCATAACTGAAAATTCACTTTTTAACACAACACAATGCCTATTCTTTTCTAATAAAGTCAAACAGGTTTGTAGCCTAATGAAAAAGCATTAAACTGAGGGAGAAACAGATATAAATAAGTTATGCTGTACTCCAAAGTACACCTGTGACTGCAACTGTAATTGGTGGATAGGCAGGCAGGCAGTCTGTCAGCCTTGGAAATGGGTTCTGGGAAAAAAAAACAGCAAAATCACTTAAAAGACAGCTTTCAATTCTACAGCTCTATCTATACCGTGGAAAAATAGATTCAGGTTGATTATTCTTACCCTAAGATTTAATTTCTTTTGGATATATTCCCAAAACAGTCTCATCAGCACTAATCGTATTCTTATTTCTGTGCTCTGCTTTATAGGTACTGGCTGTGTAGCTATGCTAACATAAAACCATCTGTATTTCCAGAAATCAATTCCTTATATTTTATTACTTTAGAGAAGAGATCCTGAATAAATTTTGAAACTCCTACTAATGTTCCCCATTTAATACCCATTGTGTGGAGTTTATTTGGCTTCCTTCTTCATTAGTTTTCAATATATTAATCAAATTCTTAATCTAAAATTGGACTAAAATATACCTGAAGTCTTGGAATGAGATAAATTTGATCCTTACAGCCAGCACTATAATGTGCTATCTAACACAGTCAGCAGGTTTCAGAGGCCGGAACAATGATTATCACCTTTTGTGTCTTATCTTGGACTCCTAACAATCCCATGTCTGTGCTATATTGTTTTGGCAAAATAGGTCAACGGAAATGTCAAGCAGACACCAGTTTCCCAGGAAAACAGAACTTCAAGTGTAATATGAACTGGCATCTGAAGTTCAGGGTATGTTTAGTGCATGCACAAACTGTTCTGCATTTATTAATGAATACACAGTTAAACCTACATAGCCGTAAAACCACATAGGACCGAAATCCAATTCACAAAGACAAAGCAGAATTGATAGTTTTGTTTTCTGATTCACATTACATCCACATTGTACAATCGTCAGTTATCCATCTCAGTCCATTTTCCTCCCTCCGCAGCCACTTTATCCCTGTGTCACCAGTGTAGCATTTTCCTTCCCACTACTGTGCACTCCTCAGAGCATAGAGTATCAGTGCCTAATGCAAGTCTGAAGGTAGTAGGAGCCTGAATTGGATGCAAGATGCACATAGATGGAATGTCTGTCAGACTTCAGCTGCCAAACACTGTCTTTACTGATCCCATGCAAATGGAGCTTTCTATGTCTTACAGCTTGGTGAAATTAAAGTAGCAAAAGATACCTACCCAAACTAAAGGGCATCTGACCTCCATCTGACCTCCAAATTTCCATCTTCTACTCAGTGTATATATAATGCTGGGCGTCCTTCTTGAATCGCTGCATTTTTAATACATGGGAAAGCAGCATAGTTTTCAGTGAGCTGGCACTCAGTGAGCCAGTTTGGTGCTGCAAAGCACTAAACATGCTTAGCCCAGAATGTGTCAATCCTCCCTGAAAAGGGGTGTCATCTTATAGCAAGGACTCTTGTACAACCCCAAGGGGGAACACTATCTGCCTGTAATGCACACCAAGGCCTACATCCAGAAACCCACTCGAACAAGAGAGAGGCCTTCCAATAACTTCACTGAGTATCAGATTCTTGTTTGGCACAATAAATTAAATTCTCTTCGACATTTGGGGTGGGCATGACTGAAGGAAAGGTTGAGGGCTTGTGGAAGACAAATGGCCTGTTAAGACGAGAGCTCTTTGAGTATGAAAACTGGCAAAAAGAGCTGGAATACCAGAGTGGTTTTCTGGCAATCATGTTTGTGCAACCAGTTTGGTTCTCTGCACAGTTATTAGTGTTGCAGTAGCAGTAAACATGATTTTGCATTAAGATCACTCCCGTGACACAAAATGCCAAAACTTAAGGCAGATTTTCACTGCTTCTACTGCCCTTCAACAATCTCAGTGCCAGCCCTAACTCGTTGCCAAACTCCCATAAGCAGTGCTAGATACATTAAAGGTCTAATTTAAGATGAAGGCCTCTGTGGGAAGCAGTGCTGAAGCAGAATGGAAGTCTCAGCCCTGCTACCAGAGCCATGGTGGAGCAGCATGGCCATGTCATCTGCTCCACAAGGCACACACGGGTCACTTCGTCTCCTATGGAACGCACAGGCTTCGCGTTGGCTAACGTAGAGTTTAATAACGGTGGTTCGGCTTCTTAGGAACGATGCGGGCCGCAGAAACCAGAGGCAGCTTCAGCCGCCATAAAGCGAGGAAAGGGCGCAGCGGCAGCAGTTCTCAGCCCTACAGTAGATTCGGGCAGCCGCAACCTTGTCGCTGCCACTGAGCATGCTCGACTCCTCCACATCCGCCCTGCTTGGCGGCAGAGAGGCGCGGGGGGAGCGGTTCCCCGCCGGTAATAAGCCCCTTGCCGGAGGCAGCGTGCAGCACCCATTGCCGCCATGAACCCCGGCGGCGGAGGGGGGGCGGCGCCGGCCTTCTCCGGCCCCGTGCAGTGTAAGTGCCGCTGCGCGGCCGCGAGGTATGCGCGCTCCGGGGCTCACCCGGCGGAAACCGAGTTGAGCCGGGGCCTAGGGAGGCCCCGAAACCTGAGTAGCGCATGAAACGGGCGGGAGCGGAGCCCGGGAACCTGGCTGCGGGGGGGGGAACCCGGGAATCTGGGTGAGCGCCGCGGCGGTGGCGGGGACTTGCGCGGCGCCGGGCTATGGGCTCTGGCGGGCTCGGTGGAGCGAGGTCACGGCCGCTGAGCGAGTGCTCTCTGAGCGGGGCGGCGCGGCGCGGACCCCCGCGGGACCCTGAGGCCTTGGGGAAACGTGTCCGGTGGCACAGGCTGCGTTGTCCTGACAGCCCCAGTCTGAGGGTCCCGCAACGCCCAATGGGCCACTGCAGGCCTGAGCAGGGTCAAGCCACTCTGGGCCCGAAGGGGCTGTCCCGCGGCTGGGGAGCTTGGTCAGTGGATGTCTGGGTGTCGGTTTGAGTGGTTTAGTGCATTCCAGTTTCCTCTGGTTAAGCTCGTCATCATGCTTTTGCTCCCACAGTTCCTGGTGGCACCACCGTGCTGGTGGAGCTCACCCCTGACATCCACATCTGTGGTATCTGCAAACAGCAGTTTAATAACCTCGATGCCTTCGTTGGGCATAAGCAAAGTGGTTGTCAGCTCACTAGTGCAACGGCCGGGGCCACCAGCACAGTCCAGTTTGTGTCGGAAGAAACGGTGCCATCAACACAGGCACAGACCACAACCAGGACAATCGCTTCGGAGACCCAAACCATAACAGGTACCGTGGTGTTACAGACCCGCAGCTTGAAAACACTCAACTCATGCAAAGTGGCAGCATTATACAGCCCTCTGCTTGTGTGGCCCCATCACACTAAGCTAAAATCAAAGTTTTCACATTAGTCTTTGCATATCTGCAGGCAAAGGAAGAATAATAAGTGGTGTGCTGCCATCTTGGTTTGGTATGACAACTGTTACTTAATTTGCTAATTGAGATACAAGTTTACTTACTTAGAGAATTGGTTAAATCTGATGTGGTGCATAACCAATTTGTGCAAACTAACTAAAATTGTCAATACTTCTTAAATATAATCAAATTATTATGCATTTTATTTTTTTAAGAGTGCTCTTGATGAAAAACAGCCACAGAATTGATGTCGGGCGCCAATCCAGGCCTTTTTATGTGAGAAAACTGCATTCCCTAACATTGCTCCCACAACTCATTGGCAGGAAAAATATTACTCAAAATTTCTGCCTATGTGAAGGCTCAAGTGAGGTCCTGATCCTGGAGACATTTAACTAAAACTAGAGTTTTGTTCCGTGTGTGAAGGTTTCCCCTTCTATATATAGTTTTATTTTATTTTATTTTATTTTGGTCTGGGACCTTACTAAAATCCAAATTATTTGAGTTTAATTTGGATAGACAGATTAGGCAGAGAATCTGGAAGAGCAGTGAAACAGACTGAATTCAGGGCTCACTTCCAGGAATTTTTGTATTATAATCCCTGAAACTCGGTGTGGATTTTGGATGAGTCATTTTTCTGCTTCATATTTACTCATCTTTAAAACAAGGGCAGTCATATCCCTCTGCCTTTTTGGGGTATAGCGTTGTCCAATTGATTTAAAAGCTGCTACTTTGGCTGAATTTGTTTCATCTGTTATTCTTGCGAGTAACAGCTAAAAACTGTATAGTTGAAAAACGCTGAACTTTTTTAACAGTTTGAAAAGAAAGAAATCGTTTACATGTTGCCTTTTTGACAACATTTGCCATATAAATAATTTGAAATTTCTTCCTTTTGGGCTGTAGCACAGCCAATGTTAAAAGACAAACATACCTTTATTAATGTAAGACCTGGACAAACATCAGAAAAATAATGAACTGCTGAAGAAACAACAGTGCAGTCAGATAGGATTCAGGGGGACAAGTGGGCCTAAGCAGGCTTGTACTAAGTTCAGCATGGCTCATCTTGACAGAATTTTCACTGATTGAAGGTTAGCAAGGGAGAGAAAAGACATTTTCCTTTCCCCTTCACCCAGGTGAATAGGAAGCCAGGAACAGAAATTTTGCTGGAAAAAAGCAGAGTAGAGAAGTAATTAATGAAACAAGAAAATAATTAGGTTTTTTTGATTGGAGAAGTTAATTTTCTCAAATTGAGCTGTTTTATGTGTTTAGTTTCTGCACCAGAGTTTGTTTTTGAGCATGGCTATCAAACATACCTGCCTAGTGAGAGCAGTGAGCCTCCAACTGCTGCTATTGTCTCTGCACCCAGCTGCTGCCTGGCACTCTGCTGATGAGACACAGGAGTGCTAGGGATGGATGAGGAGAAGTGTGCCTTGTTTCGGTTTTTCTCTAGCTGTGGTCCACATTTCATGACAAGCTTCTGGGCAAGGGAGTCTGCCAGAAGACTCTTGCTGCCCTGAAGCTGGATTACCTGGATCTCTACCTCAACTACTGGCCTTTTGGATTCAAGGTACAGTAACAGCAATGCCCTTGGTTTTCACTCCTGGAAGACCTCCTCAAAATGGCCAGTAACACTTGCAGCACTACTGCTGCTTCAGTCCAGAAAGACCATGTGTCTGCTGTGTGCATCAGCTCTGCTCTACTGCCACTCATTCAGCTTTACTCTGGCCATGTGAGCCAGGCTCTTGTTCTCTGCCCCTGAGACCGCTGCTTGTACAGCATCGTCTGCCCTTTTGATGGTGGAAGAGGCAGATTTAGCACCAAGATCTACAGCTGCAAGCATAAGCTATGTCACTTTCCCTTTCTTCTACAAATCCAAAGCATGCTTATCTGAAAATTACCCCTTGTGGGAAAGAGGGATGTGCTTTGCTGCCTGACAGAAATTCTTTCCCCTGCATGTTACAGAACTGCAGAGCCAAAGAAAATGCTTCTGGTTTCCATTTCTCTTTAATCACCAAGTACTTAATACAGTCCAGATTGAGCTGACCTTGCCTTTAGAAGCCTTAGTGTTTTTTCACAGATCTTGGATTGCAAAAAATGAGGCTTTTCAATACCAAACTCTCGCAGACTACATGTACTTCAAAGGATTTATGTCTATTTGTATATACATTCATATACCGTTAGCCTTTCCCTTCTGCTACATCCAGATCAAAATCTCTATTCCACCTCATGCTTTTGAACTCAACTTTATTTCATTTTCTCCATATTGTTTTAATTAGCATTATGTGGACAAAGCTGTCAAGTGAAACTGCATAATGTTGTGCCATCTAGGAAATTCCAATAATTCAAAACACTTTGGCAATACTGTCTAGTTACAGGCTGTTCTAACTTTCCTAACAAAGCAACTTCATCACTGAGCCTCCCCATGGGAAATCTGGCAGCAGTACTTCGTCAGAGATGTACCTCAGTATAAATGTACACTCACGGAACCATGCATTTCTTTAAAAACAACTAAAGAAGCTATTATTCCTGAACATGCATAATGGAACAATACATGAAGTGAACTCATGTAAGATTCCAGGATATTGTTCTATGTAAATCCAGGATACTGTTCTATGTAAATCACTTCCCTGCATGTATTTTGTGGATCATCACTTCAATGGGTTCAGCAGAAATACCTCTTTATTGGGATAGTAGGTGGCAAAAATGCCATGACCCTTCATGAACTAAGAATGAGAAACGACTGAAGAATTAAGTTATAATGAGAATTACTTGAGTTTTTTTCATGCACTGTTAGCTCTAGCTCCTTAGATTCCTGTTTGGTTCTTTTATATAGCTAGCATTCCAATGGAGAGTATTTCAAGCATTTTCTCTCCCACTCACAGGCAGAAAATCAGCTGTTTCCCACAGATGACAAAGGCATGTCTATACCCAGCAACACAGATATTCTACAGACATGGGAGGTAAGTTCAGCCACAGCAGAAGAGACGTGCTATAGCCTCACCAGCCTGTTCCATATTTTCATTACCTTCAGTAGTCACAGAAGTGTTGTCTTATGCATACAAAATCAGTTGGAAGGAACATAAGGCAGTACAAAGTAGCTTTTCATAATGTCCATGCTTAGTCATTACCTAGTTATTCCTGTTCCCTGAGCACCTTGACTGCCTGACCCACAGTCACCTTCAGTGGAGCTGCAGACTACACTGAGGTTAGAAAAAGTTCATTGCTTGACCACAAGTGTACCATTGTGTTCATCATAGTTCTTGCACCCTTCTTGAATTGCTCAGAAACATTTTACAGAAATAAAGACATTTTAGTTTGAGATCTTGCTTACAATGTGGAGCAGAGCCCTCCCATGCTGTTTTGCCAGCTCATCAAATTACTAGCCAAAACCCAGAATTATCAAAGACTAAAGTCTTCAAATAACTCTTGAGGAGATGCAGAGGTGGTGGCAGGATCTCAGAAGATGCTCCCGGATTGATGTGAATTCAATGCAAGAAAGACACCAAGGTATTAGAACTGTATTAAACCTCTAACCTCTGCCTGCATTCCTGCCTTAACAAGCATCTGGAAGTTGAATCAATGCACACCATTTAGCAAGATAAACATTCAGTTTCAGTATACTTCTTTCCCAAAGGTCTTACCATCTTTTGACAATCCCAGTCATGCCTTCAGGACACAGAAACAACTGACACCTCCTGTGTCTTGGCATGATCTGGGAAAAGTGTCACACCAACAGGTACAAACAGCAAAGCAAAATACAAACCTTCTGCCCCAAGAAGACCCCTGGTCTTGACCCATCTTCAGATGCTGTCATGTTTCAGTCTTCCCAGCAAACAGCAAAGCAACATGCAAACCTTCTGCCCCAAATCCTCTGTTAAAAGACCAAAATATACCTCATCCAAGAAACCACTGGGGAAAACCAAGCACCCACCTTCACTGGAGAAATGAGTTTGCAGAGCAATCGACACCAAAATCTCAGAAGAAGAGGAATGACAAATTGCATTTCTCAGCCAGGCTCTCCACCAAGACTCTTTACCTGTTCTCAAACACTCTACCCAGCTCGTTGCTGCAGGAACACAAAGCTTTGAAACCTCTCCCTAAAAACACAGGCTCAGAAGAATGAGAACACTGCAGGGTTTTCTGCCCTTTTGTACAGGAGATTCCATCTTACTTGGACAAGCAGGTGTTGCAAGCTGTCACAGGCTCACTAAGCACGACTCTGATGGTGCCAGTTCACCTTGGTGCTGTTCTAGTACAAAATCTGACTGATTCTGGTAGTTTCTACACCAAGATTTAAAACCCTTTCACCACGAATTGTTTGCTGAATGTGGCACTACTAACAACAATAAATCACCAGCATAGCACTGCAAGCTTGAGTGGTCTGGAATATAAAGGAGAGCAGGAGCAAACTGGCACTTCAGCTGATCTCTAGTCTCTCTGGAGAAAATACACTGCAGCCAAGGCAAAATCTGTCACTCTGCATTTTTCACTGATTTCTCTGAACAACCAGGCCCAAGAAGCTGAGCAGACTCAGAGCAGTTCTACGGAAAAGGAATCCCAGAAAAAAAGGATGAACGATAAGCCCTGAGTTGTGTAACTGTTATGTAACTGATGGCACTAACAAAAAACAGGAGGAGGATTAAAGAGAAAGACTACTTATCTTGTCTGCCTTCAGTTAAATGAAGCAAAAAGAGATGGGGCATCTGCTGTGGGAGAGGCACCCAGAGAAAAATGCACCATTACACATACTCCAAACTTACTCTTGTACCTGGATCCATTCTCCAAGTACAAGCAAGCATTAGAGCCTCACGAGCAGTCCTAATGCACCATTATGGACTACTTACAGGATCCTGCTGATAAATCAAGGTTTTTTCCATTGTATTCTGACCACCTTATCATTACAGCATGTTTTGCCTCAAAAGTCAGTTTCTAATGTGAAATTAAAGGTCACCTACCAATTATTTCTACACATGTATATTATATTCTGAAATATGATCTGTA
>JAVHNF010043257.1:0-28503 GCA_034783455.1 Micropsitta finschii
GGAGTATGGCAGGGATGGGTAGATGAAGCGCTCGTTGGTGCTATCGCTGCTCCCGGGGGAGCGGGCTGGCTGCGACCGCTCCTGCAGGGACAGCTTTCGGCCGGAGAGGTGCAGCTTTGCCCTGGGCTCCTGGCTGTCCCCAAAGCCCTCGCTACCGGACACGTTCATCTCCTCCTCCTCGCTCACGCTCCCCGTTGTGTCGTACTCGGTCACCACGATGAGTGAGGCCATGCTGGGGCGTTGGGGGCTCAGTGCTGGGGGGTCCCGCAGCACTCCAGGCACGCGGTGGCTGCAGCCTCTGTCACAGCAGAGGGGCTGTGAGGTGGGATTGCTGCTGGGGATGCATGATGGCATGGTGCGGCCAACGGCCTCATCCTGGCCGTGCTGTGACCTGCAAACACACAGCAGCTCAGTGGGCTCCCCTGGAGAGCAGGATTTCCACCCATGGGTTGTTATCCTATGGATTAATTTATTCATCCATAAAGCCAAGGGCAGCAGTGGGATGGCACCACGATGTGCGCCCATCCTGCCATGGGGCAGATAGCAGGCAGGGACCAGCCTCAGCCCCAAAGCTGCCACCACTGCTCCTTTCATCCCCTTTATTTAAACATGCCAGGGAATAGCAGCCCTATAATTTCTGCTACAGAAATACCCTAAAGGGGTATTTTACAGGGGCAGGATCCAGCCCTGCACTACACTGGCATAAATACCACTTGGTTCCCTGCTTTACTGTTCAGTCCTACAGTCAGAGCAGGCAAATCTCTGCCAAACACCCCCTGAACAACACAGTTTAGGGGCACAGGGACCCACTTACCACGTGTGGGGTGCAGGATCAGCCCCCGGGGCTCACTGCCTCCTCCCACAGCCCATCATTGCCAGCGATTTCTCTTCCTTGCTCCGGGTTCCCTAAGGCCTTCTGTGCAAAACTCAGGTTCCTGAACCTTGAGATGCAAGAGAAACAATTTCAGTCAGCCACAAAGAACACCTAAAGAGTCTCCAATACTTTCAATAGCAACTCAAGAAGGGTAGGAAACGGTGTTGATTCAGACACCCGGAACGTCCTGCTGCAGCTGGGGCACTCTGACACTTGGCTGGTTGTAAGCCACGGCTCTGCCCTGCCGCGGTGCTGGGGTTGGTTTTAATTTCTAGGTTAACGAGTTTCTGCAGAAGCAAGTGAAAAAAAACCAACCCCATCCCAAAACACAGCCCAGGAGCAGGAGCAAGGCTTGAGGCGCTTTCCTGCCTGGTGCCCACACCTCAGCGAGGCAGGCAGTTAAAATTAGCTCCACTCATCTCCATTGAAGTTTCCGTGATGCGCCCGCAGCACAAGCACTCTGAATCAGCCCCGCCGAAATCACAGGTCAAGTGCAGAAATCAAACCCTCTCCCCTTTCCTCAAGGCTCCACAATGGCCTAATTGCTGTTTTCAACACCAATCCATAAACTGGAGGCTTTTCTGCCCGAGTGGGATCAGCCTGGAGCTGAAGCTGACCCGGCGTTGCTTGCTGTTTCGAGGCGCAGAGACACGCAAGGGATGGGGAGGCTATAAATAAGCCAACGAACAGCAACAAGGACAAACTATTCCAGAAACGCCGTGTTTCACAAGGCTGAATCCACTCCCGGTTGGAGCTTTGCTGGGCAGGAGAGCTGGGAGCTCCGTGTCTTGGGCATCGTGGCTGCAAAATCCCCTCCCTGGTGCTGATGGCGGCCATAGCAGCGTGTTTTACTGCACTCCCAAAAAAAACAAACAGGCAGCTTGCCCCGTTCATCCCGAACCCTCCGGGATGCATCTCGAGGCCAGTTGCCATTTGCTTGGCTTGCTTCGGGCACGCTGCCAGTGGACACATATAAATAGCTGTCCCCCGAAGCCGGAGCTGATCCAGAATGCCATGCCCTGCGCCCTCACCATGTGCCACAACCGCACCTAAAAAGGCAGCTGATGGATGAGGGCACCCCAGAAGCATCGCTGGCTGCAGCACTGGTCCCCGGTGGTGGAACAGCATGGGTGGGCATCCCGCCTGCATCCTTATTTCCAAGGGTTCATGCTGAACTTTGCCAGGCTAAACCAACACTGAGTTATGAAGCCTCTGCCACACTTGAGAGCTGAGCGTGCACTGGCCAAAATTGGCTTGACCAGGATAAACATATCAAGGCTGATGAGTTCAAGCAGGCTCCCCCAGACTCTCTAAACAGGCTAAGTCATCCAAGCACCATCACAGTATGAGCAAGGGTGGAAAATCCGGGGGCTTCTTCCCTTGGTGTGTGTGCAAAGGGACTAAGCATGGGGTTTTGGAGAGACTGCCCTGTGAGATGCTACCTTCCCCAGAAGAAACCCAAATGTGGGATCATAGAATCATCATAGATCCCACTGTTGAACATGATAGCCCCACGGGATGTGGGACAACTGCTAATGGTAATGCAACCTTAATAAGCACATAGCGAGGCTGAGGAGGAGGAGAAGAGCTGTATTCCCATCCAGAGGGAAAACTGAAATGGCCGGAATGAGGGGATTAAACCCAAAGAGGGCAAACACAGCCCAGAGGCTTTGGCTTCACCGACCCAGCCGGTTTGCCCAGGGAAAAGTGGCACATTCTGGTATGAACTCCAGCAGATCCTTATGTAAAAGCGAGCAGCACATGCCCACAAAATCCTCAGGAACTCTAACAGCCTGGTGTATAGGAATGATTTATCGGCACAGCTTTTGGCTGCAATCCACACATAACCCATAGCGGCTGCGGCAGGATTATCCAAGCAATCAGTCTCGCATCTAATTCAGCAAGGAGAGGGATATTAAAATGAAAAGAGCTCTGTGAAAGCCAGGCTCTCCCTCTCAGCGTCCATGTGGCTCAGTGGAAACGAATGGGAGTGAAATCGGCCCCCGCGAGAGGGAAGTGATTTTGACAGCCCCCTCCTGCCGCCCCAGCTCTGTTGTGAGCATGTGGTCCCTGCCTGGTCCCTGCTAGGATGCACCCACCTCCAGATGGGATCACACTGCCTGATTTCAGGAGGGAAGAGGATGGCACCTTGCAGCCAGCACTGGCTGCACAGATTTAAATGAGAGCATACGGATGCACCGGCCTGTCCTTCCCACCCTGGAGCTGTTTCTCTACCCCAGTGCAGGGTGAGCAATGGCAGGGTGCCCCCAGCTCCTGCATGCTTGCCTTCCACTGCCATACTTCCCTCCAGCAAGGCCAGACAGTGTCAGGGTCAGACCCTCCTATGGCAATATGACTGGGTGACACCTCCCTCCATCCTTCCATTGGGGGTCAGCTTATGCACTACAAAACCAAGCTGTTTATAACAAAACTGAACACAAACCACCTAAACCAAGGCTGGGTTTACTCACAGAGGATCTTCCCCCCGCTGCCACCCAAGATCTGTGGTTAACAGTTAACCATGGCCAGCGCATGGGGCAGTTATCACCCTTGCTGGGCAGAGTCCAGGGGCTATTTTGCTTTCCCTGTGGTCACTGTCAGCGGTGGAAGTGCCAGTGCCAAGAGTGGTGTCATCTGCAGCAAACGGGGCCATCGATCACAGTTTCCCTTCCTACGGGCGAGCACAGACCTTGCCAGAAATATATTAGTCACTGTAGTATACAAAGACCATATGCATCCCCGCCTGACTTCTACTGGAAAAACATCTCTCATCAGCTTCCCTAGAAGTCTGAGGGCACCCAAACTAATGAGATACTCGAAACAGACACCCAGCTGCCATCTATACCAGGTCCCTGTGCCCAGGGCAAGCAAAGGTTTTCATTGCCCCTGGGGTGAACAGAAGAGCCTCCTGCACTGCCTGGCCCATCCAATGCAACGGAAAGAATTGGAGACAAAATGCAAAGCTGAGCTGGTAGCACTGGAACAGCACAAAGCCCAGTGGAAGGTTTCAATAGGAGTCAAAGCACATCCTTACCAAGATTGTAAGAAATCTTGATGACAATGCCTGATACTTCTTAAGCAATGAGTACCTCAAAACAAGAGCGTAAGCTCAGGACATAGTGTTGAGCACAGGCCAGGATGCACTCAGGAAACCACCATTACCTTGTCCAGCATCCCAGCTTTCCTGGAAACAACAGCTCCAGCTACAATACCCACAAGAAAGGAAACGAGAGCAGCTCCGTGCTTTGTGAACACCACTTAAAAGACATTAGGGCTGAGCTGAAAACAAAGCCTCCTCCAAATTACCTCCCCAGTCTGAAAACAGCCACCTTCCCTGGAACAGCGCTGGTCAAACCCTTCGCAGTGCACTCAGAGGTGGGCTCTTGGCTTCTGTTGGCTGCTTTTCCCAAAACTAAGTGATCACGGAGAGGGGCCAGGAGAGAGAATGGGCTCCTTCTCCCAGGAGAGGGGCTACCCCTCCATTTAGGGGCCATGAACGAAGCTCCAGCACCCACAGCCACCACAAATGACTCCCAGCACAGTCCCCTCGGCCCTGAGGACAACCTGGTCCTGTCCCCAGGGATGGTTTCTGCTCCCGCAGCATCACACAGCCGTGTGCTCAGCCCATAGCTCCATCGCAGCAGCTTCCTGGGGTCATCCTGCCGCTGCTTTTGGTCTCTGCCGTTACCTTCACTCACCTTATGCTCTGTGCCGTGCACGTGGCCACAGGGCTGCGTCCCACCTCCTAACCACGCTCAGGCACTCACAGCAACAGAACCGGTGGCTTCTCCTAACGAGACCTGCTCTCTGCCCGCGGTCACTCCACCAACTCCATCCCCTCCATTGTCTCCTGACCTCTCATTGCTCCTTGACTTTAAAAATCCCCTCCTTTTCTCAACCCCCACGGCCTAACTCTCCCGGTGCCCCCACTCCAAGCCCGCACCTCCCCGGCCGGGAGGCCCCATGGGGGTCTGCAGGTCGCCTGGTGTCACAGGGACAAGCAACCACGCTGTCACATCCCCAGCCCGCGGATGCTGACAGCCCACCGGGTACCACCGGTACATGAAAGGCCAGCGGGATGCTGCCGGGCCCGGGCGGCCGCGGCGCAGCAGCCCGAAGAGGGACGGGGAGATGCGAGCACGGATCCCGCCCCGCCGGGATGCTCTCTTAGGCCCCTGCGAGCCCCGCTGGAAGGAGCTGCCGCTCCCGGCTCGCAGCGCATCCCCGGCCCGGCCGCCCACACCCGCCGGTGCCGGTGCCTCCGGGTGCGGCTTTGTCTCCGCAGCCGCAGCCCCGGCTGAGCCCGCCCCGGCCTCCCCGCCCGCACCCGCGGACACCGACCTGGCGGGACGCTGCGCTCCGCCGGCCGGGGGAGCGGAGCCACGGACCCGGAGCCGCCTTCGCTTTCGGTTCCGCTCCGGCAGCAGCGGCGGCGGCAGCGGCAGCGAGGGAAGGAGGGAGGGATGGATGGAAGGAAGGAGAGAGGGAGGGAGGGGAGGAGGGAGGGAGGCCCCGCTCCGCCCCGGGGAAGGGGAGGTTTCCCCCCGAGCAGCCGCATCCTGCCCGCCCGCCCCTGAAGCCGTTCTTTGGGGTGGGTTTTTTGCTACGGTTTGGGGCTTTTAGGATTTTTTTGCTTTGTTTTAGTATTTTATCCCCCGACTCCGACCGCGGCCCCGCCTTTACCGCGCAGCGCAGCCGGTCCCACTCCTCCCCTGTGTCCTGCAAACAAGCCCCGGCCTCCTCCCGCCGCACCCGGCCGGGGCTTCTTCCCCTTTTGCCCTTGTGCAAACACCGGCTTTGCAGCATGAGGTCAGCGGGTCCAAAGGGGCTGACCTGCACCAGCCCCCCATGGGCTCTGCTGAGCCATGGCCCAACACTTCCTAAATAATCACTTAAACTGGTCTCTAAACCCCTCCTTATCTGGAATTGTCACAGCGGCCACCACCAGGCCACTGCCACCACCTCTGAGAACAGCTCCTGCCCAGGTTGCTGCTCTGCAGTGCTGGGACAGGAGCAAAGCTGCCACACGGGCACAGCCTGGAGCTCCTTGGCTGGCACCGGCCCTTTGTAAACACCTCCCTTGCTTTGTCCACCCTAATCCTGGTTAGTTTCCTTACCAAGAGCATTCCTATGAAGCACCGTTCTTGCGCTGAGCTCACCTGATTGACTCTTCCCTTCACGAAGCAACAGCTTCAACCTCGCTGTCACTTTGTGATGTGGGCACCACTTTGCCAGTGTGGAGCTCCCTGGAGCAGAGCCATGCTTCCAAACAAGTGTTACGGATAAGCGCTTCTATTTTGACCAGGATCTTGAAAGCCACTCTAGAAGTCAGGTTTATGCACTTACTGGAACATTGTAGGTGTTCCAAATGTCTTATAGATTACACGGACTAAAACGTAGCTGAGAGGGGGTGAGCCACCAAAACCAGCATTCCTGTGAACCTGCATTGCTCTTCCCTATTAGAAATAAAGTCAGTGTTTTAAAATCAATGCACTGATTACCTGCCAACAATCACAATCCAATCCAACTTAACAGGATGACTAAACCAGCACTGAACTACCCTTGTTTCAACCCCATTTTAGAGCTTCTCTGCCCCAGCAGAGCCACGTTTAGGGCTGCTCTTGCATTGCTAACAATGCCACAGTTTAATTTAGTGCTTCCTGGCAGGGCATCTCCAAGCATTTGTACTCATGATGTTCACCTTCCATATAGTCACAAGGTGAAAGGACTGGATCCCCTATCCCCAAGGTTCAACCACTCAAGGTTTACACTCACAAAAGGGCAATCCCATCTGCATACAAACCAAGGATCTAATTACTAGAAGTCAATGGCAGCATATCAGATACTGAGTTAGCTGCAACTATCTTCATTTATTCACCCCTAAAACCAGAGCAGGTAAATTACACCAGCACCTACAGGAAAACACATACAATAAGCTGTGCTGGGGCTGTTGTTCATCTCTTCTCTCAGCTGCTCTTTGCACAAGGACACATGGAACAACGCTGGGACTCTGCACCATTAGACTTCAACTGAATCCTGGTTTTTTTCCCCTTCTGCCAGCACCATCTGTTTCTATGGAGTAAACAGCGACTGTAGACAGGTTAAATGCAAGAACATGTTTTAAATAAGACCCATTCTATACCACTTAAAAGACAAGAACAAAGCAGCTTCACATACATTTTCCACTAGTTTTTGTTCCTCAGCGTTTGTAAAGCCAGCATTGACTCTGAAAATGTCACAACAAAGAACAGATATTATTTCACTATGACTGCACCGTTCCCCTTGGTGTGTTTATCATGCAGACAAGAAAGCCTATCTGGTTTTCACCTGTTCAATTCTTATTCTTAATTACAAGTACAGAATACAAGTGAAATGGGTGGAAACCCATGCTTTCCCTTACGTCATTGCAAACAAAATGTAAGTTTGTTCAACAGAAGACCATGATTTATTGGCAGTTATTTGGAGACATGGAATACCGAATATAATAAAAAGACACTTGTAAAAAACCACAACCCAGGCAAACAAACAAATCTCATCTTTAAATGCATCACTTGAAGGCATTGATCAAGGGGACACCGTGTGCCGGCAGCTCCTGGTGCAACTGACGGAACAACATGGCACATTTGTTCCTTTCCTGAGTCTTGCCTAGGGTATGGAACAGCCGGGCTTGGAAGTAGAGAACGTCTCTGAGTTGCTCTTTACAGTCCACTTTGGCAAAATAACTCTTGGCTTCATTTAAATTCAAGATAGCAGATTCCAAAGCTGTGGAAAGAAAGCGGGACAGTCACATTTAAGATAAGATCACCATAACAATTCCAAGTGATACAGCTCAATTCTGAGGAGCCCAATGACAAATTCCTCAGATTTTCAAAACAATTTGTGTCTTAGCAACATGCTCTTTCAGTTCTGTTATTCAGCCTTCGCTGCAAACCATGGGTGTGAAAGTATGCGGATAAACAAGACTCCACTGTAAACATCGTGGCTGTTGAATAACTCATTTTGCCATTTTAAATCTAGGTAAAACAACTGCTATATCATTTAGTGGTTTTTTCAATGGTGATTGTGTAGCAGGACCCCAGTCTATACACTGGTTTGCACTTCTCAGCACAGTGTCAGCAAGGAGAACCACTCTTCACTCTACCTTCAATCTTCTTCTGGGGTGTGTAGGATGCTGCAGAAGCCACCTGACATTTGGCCACCAAGAACATGGCACAGCCTTTGTCCAGGACAGCCCCGTGGGCCAAGACAGGTTCTATTGCCATGTGCAGAATATTCAGGGCTTGTTCAGGAATGCCAAGGATCAGCTGAAAGAGAAATACTTGCTGGTCTAATACTGGAATCTACTGGTAAGAGCAGCTTCTTCAGAGAAGAGCAACAGGCATCACATCTGCTTCTAATAACAAGTGCACTATAGACAAGGGTGTGTATTTATGTGTATTTTTCCCCCACAATCTTCTTTTAAATCAAAACTTACTAGTAGAGACAAGCTGCTATTTGAAATGATTAAGCATGGCTTCTCTACCAGTCAGTGCTGACAACCACGTCTCTGCCAGCTCAAAATCAACAATATAACTGAACGCCATTACAAGTGTTATTTTTAATTCAAACACATGCCAAAGTGTGCTACTAGAAAGCCAAAATACCAGCACAAAGAATAACAACTGAAGAAATTAAGGCAGGGGCAATTTATGCTTGCCTGCTTAATTATATGCAATAACTACACATCTTAGTGATACGCGTGAAACTCAACTTTTATTAGCTTCCTCACAAGATCCTACATTTAGAACATACTTCCTCAGAATCAATAATTTAATTCTAACAAGGCTGCATTCTTAAATCTCACAGGAGTAAAACCAGTATCCAGATCCCCAGAATAAATGTTGCCCTGCAGCCCTGTGAAAACCCAACTCAGACATACCTGGGAGAAAGCCAAGTTCAGCACAGTTTCAGAAGCCAAGTACTGGAGGCTATATTCTCGAGAGAGGGCAAGAGCCTGCAGCAGGACAGGCAAGGCAATGGTATGACACGAAGATCTCCAGTAGAGCTCTGCTATTGACAGGAGTACACTAACCAAAACAGGGGGAAAGAATTACAAGCTTTGATAAAACACCTCCACTTGTTTCCCAAACATTTATTCCATCCATAGGTATTGATTTTACTATGAATTACATTACTGCACATACAATAAACTTAAATTACACCCTTAAGAGGAGATGCCATTGATATCCAAAAAGATTAAACAACACTGCAACTACTCTGAAGGTCGCCACAAAGGTACAGCTACACACATGCATTTCTATTTCCTATGTATCCTGGAAGCAGTGTTTTCCTCTTCTTGTGCAACTTGAAGTCTACTACCTTTCAGTTTACGTATCTAAAATGACAAGGTTTCAATTCCACAATATTTTGAGGATTCCTCGATACCATGATTAATAAATGAAATGATTTTTTAACCTCCAAATCATAGTAGGTAATCTGAAGAGTAGTGAGGTCAGAACACAGGCAAATTGAAATGGCTGATTCTAATCACTGCAAAGTGGCTTTAATACTCTGAAAATAAAACATTCTTACCTAATCACCATCTCGGTGTTCCTGATTTTCTGGCAGTGGATCAACAATTTCTGCAACAGTTTGTGTGCCTCCGACATTTGATTTTGGGCTTTCAAGACAATGGCTTTTCTGCCGTGGTGGAAAGAAAACATCACTGATTGTGGTTTTGTGTTTTAGATACAACTCTGCTCTGCAGAACATAAGTAAAATAGGTGTCTATTGGTGACCCCCTGTTTCTTGTAACTGCAGAAGGGTGTTCTGACAAAGTGTACACATGCTGTACACGCTGACGGGGAAAAACGGGCTTCTCTGATTCCAGCTGGACAACTCCCAGGCAGAAAGGATCACACTCATACAACAGCTTCAGACAGAAAACAGGGATTGCCAAAACCAAAGGCCAAACAGGCAGCAGAAGCGGGAGCGCATGCGAGCTAGAAAGCACAATTAATTATCTGTAAGAAAAACAGGTATGAGGTAAAGTAGCTAAAATTGGCTTGAGCTAACAAGGATATGGAGCAACCGGGAAAGAGCGAGAACAGGGAAATGAGAAACAAATACACATCAGTAGGAGATGTGTACAAACACCCTGAACACAGACACTGAGTAGAATATTTAAAGATCAGGGAAATCACAAAACAGTCCAATTCCAGAAGGACAAACATCAGGTCCCACAGCTTGAATACTGACCTTCTGGCTTACTGGCACTGGGTATGTCTTTAAGTGTTTTGCCTCATCAACAAGAAATCGCCTTTATCAGGAAGCTGTTTCTCATGCTCTCAAACAACAAGTTTTAACTCTACCTATTTCTAACACGTCCTTCTCATTTAGAAACAAGACCCCATTAAAGTGAGTGAAAAAACATATTGCTCCATTTTGCAGCTGTAGAAACCAGGACACAGATGAAGACACCCAAGCTCAGAGCAGGCCTGAGATCCATCCCTAGCTGCTTGACATAAAAATCTGCTTTGTGCTTAGGTTTGAGCACAGTTACAGATTTCAAAGAAGCATTTTGTGTTCTCACAACAGATCTATGGCTCTAGAATAATACCAACTTCAGCAGTGCTACTGCAGTTCTTAAAGTGTCCAGAGAAACAACAGGAAATTATTATTGCAGGATATACTCTAATGGAATAAGCACTTCAGAACAGACAACATGACCCCACTTAGCTCTGGAAAGGGAAGAACATGTAAGCACATAGAACAGAGCAATCATTTTGCTAAACTTTTCGTTATCTTCATGGCAGACACCTGCAAGTGTATGCAGTCAGGATTTCTTACCTGTACACGCCTTCAATGCTATTCAGTGCTGTAATTCCTGCTACAAGAGAATCTGCTATATGGTATCTGCCATCATTCATGGCTCTCTTAAACTGTATTTTCTGATCAAACAGCATCCAGAGCTAAACAAAGAACACCAGGAACAAGTTTTAGAAGTTGTGCTCAACTCATTTGCTAATCCCAAGTTAGAACTTACTTTTCTTTTCCCCTGTGCATATTTATCTCTAGATACAACTAACTGTCACCCTGCAGTTACTGGATTTACCATATTGATATCCTCAATGGAAAATGGCTCAGGTCTGGATTAATGTTTCAATACCAAAGCTCACCTAACTTGACTGCATTTTAAGTACAAAAGCTCTTCTGAATCATTACTAATGCTTTGAAACAGTAGACTTGTTCTGTAATGAAAAGGACCAAACTATATTTAATGGAATCTTGAACACTTCCATGTAAATACTGTCCTAGACTCACGTGTTAATGTGTTTACCAGAGTTACACAAACTCCACCCTATTCTCTCAGTTATTTCTGGATTGCAGTATATCAAGATAAGCAGCATCAATTAAACAGAACTTTGAAGCTCCAAACCAATGCAGAGCATTTAACTCCTGTATGTGCTCATGAAGAAGATGCACATTCCTCTTGTCAATGACGTTTCTATTCAAATAGCTTTTTCTTAGGAAGCTAGGGTGAGATAAATGTCTCAGTCTTAAAACAGGGCATCTTTTTTATGCTTCTGTAGCAAAGTTTATGCCACACCACTTCCTGTGAGGTCATGAGCCAAGTGAAATTACCCAGTATGTAGCCTAAGGCATGCAGAGGAAAGAATTCAGATGCAATGGAATTCAGATCCTGTTGTATAATAGTTACATGATTTACAAGCCAAATGACAGTCTACCTGCGCATGCTGACTATTGGGAGGGAATCTTTCCTTTAGGTGTTTCAGTATTTCAGAAGCAGCTGCAAAGTATCCCTGTAAGACAGAAAGAGCACTGTGATTAATGTACACCGGGGCAAGCGCCGCTCCCCTTGATTGCAACACAACCTTCACAGCCAGAACCTGCCAAGCCAAAGCCTGCATTTTCTTCGCCCCCAATGCAGACATTAAAGCCAGAACAAAACACGAGTCAAGTCTCACACTCCCTGTCAATAACACCCACACATCCCCTCTCCCAAATGCCATTTTGCACAAATAGCCATAAACCTCACCTGCTCTGCGTGCAGCTCCGCCAGGTGACACAGGACTACAGCAAAGGCCTCTGTGTTATTCTGCTGAACGCCCACATTCACAGCCTCCAGACTGTTCATGCTCAGCAATGTCTGGGCTTGTTGGAGTGCCATGGTGCTTGTGCAAGAGAAACATCTTTTAGCTTTCAAGCAATAAACACAACTATTTTTAATCTATGTTCTTGTTATGATTATAGCCTGCATTTTCTTATAAGTTAAGGACCTGGGAGAAAATGGAAGCTTGTAAAACAATCACTATCCAGGAACTCTGGACTACACATGCACATCAAGTACTACACACCAAAAGCTGCACAGCTGCAAAGAGATGCTGAAAGCAGGGGCACAGGAACAACTTAGAATCTATTTGCCACTACTAAACGGAAACTCAATCTCTTCTCCAGTATGAATTTCAGAGGAACACAACAGAATGGAAGTAATTGCTCTCAGCCTGTACAGAATCACAGTCTGATTGCTTTATTTTAGTGCACTGAAGAGACACGGTCACTTGTTGCACCTGTATAAATAACTCATAATGCATTATGTGCTAACAAGTACAGTGAGCTAACCCAAGAGTTCAAAAGAAACAAAATACCTGCGGCCATACAATCTCCAAATGGCAGTCTTCTGTGCTATACTAATATCAATAAGGTCTGACATGCTGTGTTTCCAATGCAACAGATCAGAATCTTTTAAGGCATCCATTAGTTTGTTGGCAGTCTTCCCTGCAAAAGCTCTTTGCTGAACCAAGGACTGTATTCCCAGGGAAGCAAGGTACTGGAAAGAAAAAAAGCATATGCATGTATATATACACAACAGCACTGAAAGACTGCAAACAGAGTCCACTACACTTGCAAATTACACTGGAGCAAGAGTTCTGAACTAAGGGGAAAAAAATCCCAGAGAAAAACGGATGATGTTATTCAGTACAGACAAAGGAACACTGCTCCAGGCATTTCTTGAAATACCCACTTATGCACACCCACACATATGTGAACGCCATTTTGTTAGATGTGAAAGGTAATTTCCACTCCTCCACACAGAAGTCTTAAAAGAAGATGACAGGACTTGTACCTGGACTTCTCCAGCGATGAAACAGCTGTGAAAACACAGAGCCTTCCCTCCCCTTCCCCACCAAGCAGCCAGGCCTGCTCTCATCTCCCAATATCAGCAGTTTAGCTCCTTTTAGAACAATCCTCTTAACAAAGAGCTTGCAGATCTTGGGGCAGATAGAACTAAACATTAAGAACTAAACATCCAGGGTGCAAAACTACCAAAGGGGGAGGGCTGCCTTGCAAGATCTCACAGCTGGGACAGAGCCGTACAAGTAAACCTGTGTTCAAAGCCCTGCCAGAGGCACCAGCACTGAGTTTCAGGGAAGGAGGAGGCCGAAGAACCTCCCTTTGAGCACCAGCAGATTGTGCTATGGGCCTAAGGCCAAAATGGTGCATGGGGCCAGGCTAGAAGCCACAGAGTTTTAATGCCTGAAGACCAAACAAATTAGAAGGAAAAACAGTGAGGCTTCCAATAATGCACTGGCATTAAAGCAATTGAACTCTGGTTTGTTAATGTGAGGAGTAAAACTAATAGAAACAGCTGGATTTTGGAGTGAGACTTGCTTAAATTCAGTTACGTATTTTGAATAGACCAGCCGCAAAACCCAAACCCCCTTCCACGCTCCCCTTACCACATGTTTTCCCTGGCATCAAGTTAAGGATAATTGAAATGAACTTACTGGCAAACCAAAATGTAAGGATTTGTTTACAGAGTGCTCCAGCAGAACACAGCTATCGAATATCTTCTGCTCCAAGATGTACAACCAGCTCTAGCAATGGAAGAGAAGTTAAAGTCCCACTGCAGACAGCCAAGGGCTGCAGCACTTTAAACTTTTAGCAGAGAATGCACAAGAACTCAGTGTAAAAAGTAACCACTCTTCAGGATTAATGAATAAGGAAACCTCTATTAAATGCTGCACAGCAAAACAGATCAGAAGTGCAGCTTGGCTGCAACACTTGCTTGACAGCAGTCAACACTGAACTGGAGGTTGAAGGGAAAGCAGAGAAAGTAATGCAGGAACTGGATACCATTGATGCCAATTCATCATATTAATAATATACATTACAGAAGAAAATACAGAGATATCTACGTCTTTCCCTCCTCCTATTTGCTCCAAAGGCTGATTACTGTTTCAGAATCCAAGAGATGGGAGGAAAGGAGGAAGTTTATGAAATGCTATGTCTCTTTAATACATGCAAGACTAAACGCTGAGCTTGGTCCTAAGGTATTTGTACTCTGGGATCGCAACTCCTGTTTAAATCCTGAGCTACAACAAAACCATCCCATGATCTCCCTACAGGTGCTCTGCCACAAGCACTTTCACCCCATTGCTGGGCTGTTATACTTAAATTACTGATGTGATCTGATGAGCTACCACTGTAAAAGTAGCCCTGCAACAGTTCACTGAGCAAAGGCTCGGATCACAAAGGTGGCTTAACCTTGTTTCAACACAGCTATCTTACCAGGCAGTGCTGCAAGCAAATGTGGTCGTTAGACTCCTGTGCAATTCGGATAGCTTCCTGAAGTGCAAGTTCAGCCTGTTGGCTATCAGCAAACAAAAAGGGAGAACATATTAGTGTTCCCACAGTGCTTAAAATACAACATTACGATACTGAGGAATATTGGTGTAAATTATGCATACAGCACTCAGAAGATAACTCTGATTAAAGACTGATGAAAAAGCCTGCATTTTCCTCCTGGCCCTTCAGCAATATATTCTAGTCTGGAGGATAATAAGCAAGACAACATCTGCATGCCACTACAAAAACACAACTATAACCCCAAGCAGGCTTTCAAACCCTGTACAGGTCAATGTGCCAAGCTATTGTTTGAACAAGGGCAATGTTAAGCATCTGTCTGTGTAGAAAATGTTGTTCACAATTTTGCAGATGTCCTTCCTATCTCCAGCCCTTTTACGTGATGCCTCCAGGCAACAGTCAATATATGCCAGCCATATATGGAGGTGGGTAAGCCAGCTTCATCAATACAGTAACACCCACCCCTATGGCATTTTAGAACTAAAAAAGCTCAGATGGCTTTTCTTCCTTTAATGATCCCTTTTCCAGATCATCAGCTCTACGCTGATTTGAATGTTAACAGAAAACCAGCCAGTTTCTTGAGAATATAGCTGAAAATAGGCATCCATGTCCACTGACCTTTCTGAGGTCATGGAAACGTAGCAATGGGGAACTTAAATACTTAGGAAACAGTTGCAAAAGGACACAGACAAATGTCAACTCTTACCCTGCTGTAGATGGCTCAGTTATTATGGAAACCAAATAAATGTCAAAACGAAAACAAACCAAAACAAATCAAGATTCCAAGGCAATTCCAACCCAACTGTAGCTGTTATCAAATTATAGTCCCTTCTCCTCCTGAACAGGCTTTCAGAACAAACAGAAGAGCTATCTATCAGCACTTACGAGATGCAACAAGATGAATTTCAGTGGCGTGGTACAATACAGTAACTTACTAGTGGCCAAAGCGACAGTGCAGTGCAGCCAGGTTCAGAGCAGCATATCTCAAACTCCGACCATAACCTTCATCCCCATTGCTTTTGCTTTCTGCTCCAGTGAGGATTAACCGGTCGAAGTAATGAAGGAGGCTGTGGGTTGAACTGAAGACATCTTGCACTCTGAGACTATTTAAGTAGCTTAAATAATGCTAAAAATTGAAGCAAAATCAGCTTTAACTATCCAGAACTACTAAAACAAAGGGGGGGGGGGGTTTAATTACTATGTATCTTCTTACTGAGAAAGGTTGCCTAATAAGTGCAACCCTGCAATACTGCATGGCCAGGAAAGGGCTCGATCAGAAGTTGCAGTGATGCTGATACTACCTGTGCAGAATTCCTGTAAAACTTGGGTAAAATTGGTCATTTTCCCTAACAAGCAGTGTTCCATAGGCCAACATCTGGCTGTCAGAACTATCCCACCAAGCCTGAGGCCTCTACATTGGTAGAATTCCTATATTTATGTGCTAAGTGAGGGAAAGGAGGCATGACTCCCACTGTGCATGCACTCTAGAAGAAACTTTGAACTGTGAGCACTGCTTCCAGATGCCATGCAGATAAAAAGGAGATGCTAAACCCGTGTATTCTTTTCTTGGCACTGTGGGACCTGGGCAGGACAACTCTTTAGGTCAAATGGGGAAGACTTCTTGAACATTTACATGCAACTTGCTCACATTTTTATCATCTGCTTATATTTCAATACAGAATAAATTACTTCCAAATAATCCCATCCTAGAGATAAGAAATCCCTTTACAGCCATTTTGGATGAAGAAAGAGACCCTTACTGCTTCAGCAAAGTCCGGATTGAATTTTAACAAGTTGTTCAATTCCTTCTGTAAGGATGCTGGAGCAAGAGCCTTTGTTTCATCATTCTTTAATAAAGAAGCCTGGAATAAAAATTGAAAAGCAAAAGTAAGGTGACAATCCAGAGGGTTACAAATGTATTTTGATACATGCTTGTCAGTTTGTTATCTGCTTGGAGGGAACATTAAAGAGATTTCGTAACAGCTCTGTCTGCTGTGAGGCTGAAACATCAGTGGCAGTTTTATGCTATACTGTATTATAGCATTCACTTGGCAGAGATAAGAGAGACCAAGCGATACAAAAGTGTATTCAAAGGACTGTTTAAAGGTACTTAAAGAACTCTGTTTAATTTTCAAGTTGCAGAACTAATACAATGGATTGCTCACTGGAATTACGTGCATCTTCTTACAAAAACAATCAGGGAACTAAGAGTGAATCCATGGTTTGCTTCAGTGAGTAAATCAATAAAAAACCTGGAGGAAGTCCAGACCAACCAGGAGGTCCCAAGCCAGCTGATGGAAAGACTGTGGGGCCTTTGGGTCAACTGAGAGCTGCATTTGTATTTGTGTTGTGTCTTTTTGCTGGAAGCAACTGGAGACAAGGCAATTCGGGGGCCAGTTACTTGATAAACTGAGACTATAAGCCCAGTTATTGGTGAAATCGAGAACGAGAGAGCACATGCACACAAAAGCATACAAGTGCATCAATTTCACACTAATCATCCTCATCACACTTCATCCTCATCAGCCAGAGAGGGGAAGAGGATAATAGACAGCATGCTGGGCCTCAACACTGCTTGCACGGGAAGCCATGGAGCTGCGGGAGCTTTGCCATGATCAGGCTACCAGATTCAGCAACCCCTAAAGGTAAAGAACCTAACAGGACTGAGAAGTTACTTTGAACTTATAAAACATCTCATATTATACCTATTTTAATTTTTATGTTTTACTTATATTTATAATTATAATTTGCAATTTATTTTTTTATATATTTCTACTTATATGTTGTATTATTTTTATATATATGTTTCTCTTTATAAGCTATTACAAGCATGCAGCGCTTTTACTGCCATTTGTGCCCATGTGTATTTCTGCTCCATTCTGTATTTATCAGCTGGAATAATCAACAAAACCGCACATTTCACAGACATCAAATCCGAGGCAAACAGAATGGAAGTGACCTTCTCAGAATCAAACCTCATCATCTGGTGTGCAAGTCTAGATAAAGCACTTTTAGCCCCAAGTGCTCATACTGAGCAACTACAGGCAAGCTATCAACGTCTTTAACAGATCTAACAGAACATCATGTCTGACACTGTGGATAAGACTGAAGGTGAAATTCATGTTACAGATCATTTACTCAACTGTATTCAGAATTAACATACCTGCTGCGAAAGAAAATACTCTGCTTGTTTCTGGGAAAGAGGCCCACTGCAAGATATCTCTTCTTCCCTGGGAAGAAGCGCACTGGTTAGAAAGAAGGGCAATGTAATAGAGTACAAGGAAATACGCTGAATTGGACACTGCACACTTTTGCTTTATGAAGTTTCAGGAGACATCACAGCTCAGAGCATGAAAGGAAAGTAAAAGGAGAAAGCTTAATAAATGATTTTACAGTTTAGTTGTCATCTTTGACCTGCAGACCATAGTCAGTATGAATATTACCCTAAATACATGTGAAAACCCAGTGGAAAACAGCAGATAGATTTGGGGTTGCCATATTCCAATGGCTTTGCTCTGCTTTTCCTTTCTTCCAAAGACAGTCACAATGAAATGAACTGGTACTCGGGGCACGTACACCACTCCAGAAAACAGCTGTTCTGCAAGAGCAGTTACCAGTTTATTCCAAGGAAAGACAGCAAGTACAGCAGACAGCCAGGCTCCACGAGCTGTTAACTGACTTATGCTGTGGCAGAGCACGCACAAACACAATTTTATACAAAGACAGCCTGGAAAGTACTTTTAAATCTATGGATACACAAAATGCTCTTGGGATTATTCTTACAGTGGGGCATTTCTTCATCATGTGAAAACTCACAATATTTGCTTCTCATTTTTGATATAGATAGATGTGAGTTCTTCTATTTGGAGAAGGGCAACAAGAGAAACCAAAATCATTAAGCTTAACTTTCCCCTTAGCGAGCAATCTTTCCTTGTTGGAAGCAAAAGTAAAGCCTCCAACAGCTTTAGCACCTCACACACTGGCACAATTCACCCGGCACTGGGCTGTACAGAAGGAAACTGTGGGCAGCATCTGGCTTTTAACCCGGGATTCCCTAAGAGAGCGTAATAACCGGTACTGCCATCTTCTACGATGAGCAGAACTGCTGTCATTTAAAAGTGTTACCACATGGTGGCACCAAGGAAACGCAGCAGCCACCCGGCTCTGCCAGTGGTGCATGAGGCTTTAAAAATCACTACATCTCAATATTGCAGCTGGATTTGCTAGCGACAGGACACACATCTGGCCTAGATGAACCTCTGGTGGAGTTTGGAAGGTTTAACAGCAGTAGCACCTTGATCTGGACAAAGCTTAAGTTTACTCTGATGTGCACAGAAGTAATCTGAAATAAGACTTAATTCCTTTAAGAAATGAGAAAGATTTAACATATCACCTTAGAGGTAGATCGAGTTCTTCTTTCTCCATCTTCCCCTCAAGTTCCTCTGTATTTGTAAGGTCCATATCACTCTCATCAATTCCATTTTTTTTCTCATCATCATTCTGAAAGTACTGCTGAAGCGCAGTGTAAAGTTTATAGACCTGACTAAAAGAAAGCTTATTGTATGCCAGGATCATATGGCGCAGAAAGAGGCCTGCAAAGGGAAACATCTGTTATGACAACTGCCTGTAAGGTTGCTGTTTCAGAGAGGAGACCAGAAACCATCCTAAGCAGAAGCTTACATCACATTATTTGATTTCACTTCAGTGTCTCAGGCTACCAACTGATAAGACTATTTTGGAGGGTGTAAATCTGGTACTGCTTTAGTGGCAAATCTGACAGACCACCTGATCACAGCAAAATTAAGCTCAGTGAAAGAACATTACAACATGAAACATCTGAGAAAGAGAAAAATCAGATCATGCAAGCTTTACACCACGCCGAAAAGAAAGCCAAAGCTGTATCCTGAGTGAGCTACATCAGTGATAGCACATCAAATACAGCATACGGATAACAGTTAGTTACCTACTACACTTGTTTTATGAACTTCTGGCTCCGTGCCTGTAAATGAATCCGAAAGGTCATCAAAAAATTGTTCCATATCTTTCAGTTCTCCTTCTGCCATAAGTTTTAACCTAAGCAGGGAAAAGAAACCCACATTTTTAAGGGCATTGATAATATGCATCAAATAAAATATTCTTCTATTTCAGATATAGATGAGTAAACACAACCAGACCCAAGTGGCAGCTACTTCATTAGGCCCAGAAGGGTTTTATACTCAGAAGCCAAACCAAAATATACTAAATATTACTAATAAGGCTAATAATAATCAGGTTTGGTTGGGTTCTTTTCCCTTTATAAACAGCTCTTTCAGTAAAGAGCACAATTAGAAAAGATGGTTATTCTATTAACATAACAAACAGGTACCCAAACCAGAGTGATTTTTAAAGCTGCTGCTGTTCAGTTAGTTAGACAATAACAAAACAGACCTTCTGTACATAGAAACGTTAAAGCTGATGGCTGTGGTGGCTGGGTTTGGGACCTTTCAGAGCCTATTTATGAGAACGTGGAATCATGGAATGGACTGGGTTGGAGGGGGCCTTAAAACCATTTAGTCCCAAGCCCCAACTTAGCCAACAATAGAAGTACATTTCTGCACCTTTTTAACTACTCATTCACACGTTCCAGAGCACTTCTCAGCAGGCATCAGGGTAGGCCCCTGTAACACAGAGCATGCAGACAGCACCTTTATCACCTTCCACCCTTTGCAGCGGCGCCGTTTTCACCTTACCCACACAGAACACGGGCCGGAGAGCAGGGCCAGGCTGCTCAACAGCGCTCCTCAGCCTCCAGCACTGGAGAACCCTGGCGCACCGAGCAGCCCCGTGCCTCTCTCCACCACAAGCCCTGAGTGGGGCCCATGTCCGGCCCTCGCACCCCGTAACCCCGCACCCCGCTCAGGCAGACGGGGAAGGGGAGGCGCGGCCCCGGCGCCCACCTGATGTGCACGGAGCTGGCCAGGTGCGAGCAGCACTCCTCGATAGCCTTGCGCAGTCGCGACAGCGGCATGTCGGGACCCTGGGGAAGAGGACAGCGCTATGTCGCGACACGCTACAAGGCGACTGCGGGCTCGCCATCCCTCCCCCCGTCCCCACGCCCAGGCCCCGACCTGCAGCAGCGGCAGCAGCAACCGGTTGAGCCGGCGCCGCTCCAGCAGGCCCAGCTGCGCGCCGGCGCGGGCCAGTTCGCTCAGGAGCACCAACAGCGCCATCTTATAGGGGGTGACCCAGTCCTTGATGCCGAAGACGTTGGCGTGCACCACGCCGTTCGTCATCATCGGGTTGAAGTACAGGCTCTCATGCACGCTCGCCATGGCGGCGCCCGGAGCCCGCAGCCCGCGAAACCGGTCTCGCCCGCCAGCCAATCGCCGCTACCGCCGCCATCACATGGGTCACACAGCCGCCAATCAGAGCGGGGCTGTGCGCCGCCACTGCGGGGCCGGTTGGCGGGATGAGGCTCAGGGAGGACGTTCCGGGGAGGAGATGGAGGCTGAGGGTAAGGGAGGTTTAGGGGGAACCCGCCGGGCTCTGAGGCACCGTGCGGGGCTCCCCCGAGCGGCCGCGGCCCCTTCGGGCACGCTACAGAAGGAGGAGCTATGGCCCGTGTCGGTGTGGGTTGAGCATTGCCTGTTGTCACCCACAGCCCGGCCGTGCCTCGTTCATTACCTCAGGCCTCCATGCTGCTCCCGCCACAGCTCTGTGGGGACCGGCGGCTCGGTGGGGCCTGCACCCAAACCGCTGGGGCCTGGGGGGGGGCTCCGTGGCCCTTCACGGATGTGCTGCAGCCCCCTGCGGAAGGTGCGGTGGTCACCGGTGGTGTCCCTGGTGCCGACCCATGTGTCCTGGTGAGGAGTACCCCAGAGAGGACGTGGCATTTCCCCAGAGCCGCATGGAGGAGGCCGCGGTGGGATTCTCTGGCCCATAGGGGAAGGCTGATCTGTGCTCTCATGCAAGCATTTCCTCCATAGAATCATAGAATGATAGAATGGGTTGGGTAGGAAAGGGCCTTAAGATCATCTAATTCCAACCCCTGCCATGGGCAGGGACCACCACAGAGTGAATTGATTCCTGTTAGATTGGATTTCTTGCCAATTAATTACGATGCAACAGGGATATTTCCACAGCTAAGTTTTAATTTTCTCAGTAAGTTGTTAAAGTGCTTCATTAAGGAAAATACTCCAATTATTATAATAGTTCTCATTTTTGCGAGTGAGAGCAAAACAATGCTCAATATTATGATACATCTGCGTGCCCCCGGGGATTCCAGTTGAGCTGCTCCTGATTCACGCCTGGGGGTGGCGAGAAGAGGAGGCAAATCAAGCATGGAGTAATTTTGTAGAATACATTTACATTTAAGGAACTTCACATTGTAGCTGGTTGATGATGGCAGAATTAATGATAGCTTCCTAACCCTCAATGAACTGGTACTCACTGAACTACATCTGAATCTGAAACACAGGCAAGAACTACAGCTGTTAACGTTATAAAGGTCATTTTACTGCCATTTCCTGGAAATAAAGTGTGGTAGTTTGGGAGGAAGCACTGAAATGGTGGATTGGCTTGGCAGGGAGGAGCGGGGAGATGAGGCAGTGGTTGGGTACAGCCAGCACAGGCACAACTTGGAGGATAAAGGAAATGACAAACACATCTGGTTTTGGTGTTCCTGTGTAATGCTTTGAAACCAACGTGTGAACTCTGCTGACAGCCCTTCAGCGAGTGGTACAGGGAACATTTATGCATTTTAAGTGCTTTTAAAGCATATCTAAATAAACCCACACGCCTCAAAAGCAACCCTCCAAATAAGCAGCAAGGGATTATTTTGGTTGTTTTAAATTCAAGATTGGGTAACGCAACTGAAAATGTCCTCTTTTATCTTTACTTAAAATAGGCTGATGCTGATGAGTAATAGGCTCGAGCTGATGGAACGTGAAATGGCCACTGCTGGGTATGGGGATTCATGTGTTTTCGTGCAACTCTGAACCTGTTGAACCAAGCCTCGGCAACCTGAAAACCTGCTCAAAGGTAATTCCAAAGTAATGTGCGTCTCTGGTATAAAAAGTGAATGCTATAAAGATTCTCTCTATGGGTATTAATGTCCAACCTGAAATTCCCAACTAAAGCCCAACAATTCATTATTATTATTATTATTATTATTAATTAATTAATTTTACTAGAAAATTTTGCAAGTTGTTCCATTAAACCCAAAGGAATATTCTTGGTAAGAATCACTTCTTGTGATGGGTAAAATCTTGGGGGATTACTGCGCTGCAGCGAGTCATCACCGCCTGTTATTTTGTGGCAGAAGGAAATGGGACATCAGCATTAATAGATTTAAATCTTTTAATGCTTCCTTGGCACGATCCAGAAGGCTCAGTCAGGGCAGGTCTTTTATTAATAGAACTTCTGCAAATGCGACTTTTCAGCCACAGGGTAGCTGGTGGGGTGTAAAAACAATCTCCACATTGCCATTTAGACACAGTAATGCATTAAAAATGCAGAAAATATCACATTACAAATATGATTCATCGAGATCTGCCCAAATTAAGGCGGGAGTGGCAACTGCAGCTGCCAGCACAGTCACCAGATCTCAGCTCTCTCAGTCCCACGTTACTCCCTAAAACATCTGTGTTTGGGAGGATTTCTTGCTGGCAAGTCCTCAGCAGAGCTAAAGGAAACATTTTTAGGTTTTAGCTCAGTTTGGCTCCTCCGTGGGACAGAGATTTTACCCCGCTTACAGCGACTGCATGAGGAGCTCTCACGTTTTAAGGTTATTAACAAAAATATACGTATGATTTGGTACTTCAAGGGTGACTCTGAATCGACAGGTGACATAGAGGTTTCTAAAACCAAACTGTACTGATGTTTCTTAAGGTGTCTGCCCTGGGTTCAGCTGTAAGTTATTTTTCTCCTTCTTAGTAGGTGGTGCAGTGCTGTGTTTTCAACTTTAGTCTGAGAACAACGCTGATAACATACTGATGTTTTCAGTTGTTGCTAAGTAATGCTTACTCTGATCAAGGACTTCTCAGTCTCATGCTCTGCCAGTGAGGAGGGGCACAAGAGGCTGGGAGGAAGCAGAGACAGAACACCTGACCCAGAGTAGCCAAAGGGGTATTCCATACCACAGCACATCATGCCCAGTATATAAACTGGGGGGGAGTCACCCAGAAGGCCCAGATTGCTGCTCGGGTCTGGCTGGTATTGGTTGGCGGGTGGGGAGCAATTGTACTGTGCATCACTTGTGTTTATTGTTTTCTTTTCCTTTCCCCTTTTTTATATTCTCTCCGTTTGTTATTTCCCTTATCATTATTATTACTGGTGGTGGTAGTAGTAGTTTTGTATTATACCTGAGTTACTGGACTGGTCTTAACCTGTGGGATTTACATTCTTTTCCGGGATGATAAAGGGAGGGAGTGTGTGAGTGGCTGTGTGGCTCTGAGTAACCAGCTGGGCTTAAACCACGGCAGTGTCTTAAAGCAACTTCTTCCATAAGAAATGTGGGAAATGTGCCATTGCTCATTCCAACATGGTAGTCACAAGGCTGTTCTATCTTTTCAGTTGCTTTGACTCAAATGGTAAGTTATTATTGGTTGGGGGGGGGGGGGGACGGAAGGACATTTTGTATTAAATCATGTGTAAAAGTTCATAGCCTATAAAAATCTTGCTGAGGATCAGAAGCATTTCCAAAAAGAGATGACCTGATTTCGAATTAAAATATGGTGTCAGTGCAAACCCAGAAGTTGGACTGCACGAAATATCTGCTCTCGGTGCTACAGCAGCCAAGACTGTTCTGTTCTCGTGGCAATTACATACCACTTTTCTCTTTACTCAGTTCTTGTATCTGACTTGCTCCAGAAATAGAGCCTTCCTGCAGGAATTAGTAAAGGCTGCATGCAACCTTCTGTGCGGGTAAATTTGATTTGCAGTCACAATTTATTTTCAGCCACTTTTGTCTGTTCCTTGTCTTGGCAAAGGCCTCCTTTATTCTTGGCCTTGTGCACTCTTATGTAAAGCTTTCCTGAAGGCTTGGTTGGGTTTGTATTGTGTGGCTTTCTCTAATGCAATCCTCTGGTGAAAAGCTTTCAGTTCTTACAACCTATGGTTATTATTTTATATATATATATATATATATATATACCCCATTCACAGCACTGAGAAGCTAATAATGGTGTCTAGAAGCTCGCTGGAGCTGGAGTTTTAAATAACAAACCTTCTTTCCTACTACTTAAAGATTACCACCGAAAGCCTTGGTAGGAAAATCAGCGCTGTGGCCTTTTGCCTGCAGCACGGGGGCTTTTAATTCCACCTCTGACAAACCCTGCTTGTTTGCAGAGGCTCTGGAATTCCGGTGCCAGCCGGACTCTACCCCGGCTCCGTGAGCAATGTGCTGGACACCATGTCAGTGCTTACACCCCATGTCAGCCTGCCTGTGCCGGACCCCTCACGCAAAGCCCGCTCGGCGGGTTACAGCCACCGTGGCTGCCCTGGTCCGTGGGTGTGCACAGGTAGAACCCCAACCGGTTACAGCTCCGTTACCCCGGTAACTCCTCACTCCCGCACCGCTCCGCCGCACTCTCCGCTCCTGGCTCTCCCCGTTACTCCCCTCACTCTTCTCCCGCCAACGCACAGGCGCTCCCTCTCCTCCCATTGGCTCCGCCCGCTCGCCGTCGGCGGCTGGACAGCCAATGGCGTGCGGCGCGGTGGGAAGGCCCGCCCTCCGTGAGGCGGCCCGCCGGAGCGCCGCGCGGGGCGGGGGTCGGCGCCGGGGGTGGCCGCCGGAGCGGGAGTGGCGGCGGTGGAGCGGCCATGAAGGTGAAGGGGGTGTTCGGGGGTGTTCTCCGGTCGGGGGAGCGCCTTTCCCCTGGCTGCGGGGAGGGAGGAGAGCGGCGAGCAGGAGCGTGACGGGGCCGAGACCCCGGTGGGACGGGCTGGGCCGGGCCGCCCCTCCCCGCTCTCCTACAGGCCAGGTTGCTGTCCGTCCCCGTTAATGAGGGACTCCCGGGCCGGGGATCGCCTCACTGAGGAGCCCCAGCGCCTTGCACTGACTCAGCAGCCGGGCAGGGCCTGCCGCCGCCGCCTGAGGCGAGCCCCCGCCCCTGTCTGCGCACTCCGGACCCGCGGTCGTTCCCCACCGCCCGCCGCGGCTGAAGGAGCGGCCCGGCTCGTGGCGGTGCGTGGGGGTTGAGTCTGTGGGGCGGGAGGCGGTTGGGAGCCGGCCCCCGCCCGGCCGCTGTGCGGGGAGCGCGGTGGGGAGGCCCCGCTGCGGCCGCTGGTTCGATCCCCGGAGGAGCTTCTTCGCCTTCGAGGTTGTCGTTGTGCGTTCAGGTGAGGGCCGGGGGTTGTGGTGACCAGGGATCTATCAGTTCGGTGGGTTCCGAGGGGAGCTCGGTCCCTGAAGTAGCTTTGTTTTAGCGCAGGATGGAGGTAAAGCTAAAAAGGAGAGGAAAAACAGCCCTTCTGCTGCTCTTCTCTTGGTCTTTGGTGGCTTTGATGGCACAGTCTCCTCGCAGTGGTGTGGAAGGAGCTGCATGCAGCCTCCCAGCTTCTCGGGGTGCTGCCTTTCTGAGGGGAGAATCTCATCAGGTTACTAAACATCCTTAAAGCCACAAACAAGAGCAGAGAAGTTTCAGTGCTGTATTTTGCCCCCATAGGATTCACATAACATGGAGAGAGAAGGTAGCGGATAGCAGCTTGTGAGAAGAGAATATGGAAGTGGTGCCTGATGTGGTTGGAAAGGTTTTGGTACAGAAATTGGCAAAATTTGAATTAATTCTCAAGGGAAGGAGTTTCTGGTTTAGTGTGTCTCGTTTGCACCTTGTGTCGGTGTTTCTCAGCATGGTCTCATCTCTTTAGAGAGTAATACGAAGAGTCTAGACGCTGTAATTCGATTATCAGTTAATGAGGCACAAGTGCATAGACAGCATTCACAGCTGACTTAGATTAAAGAGAAAATTAATGCTGCCACGTTGCTTTACCTCTCCTCTCAGAATGACTGAATGCTTGGCAGTGAGTGTGGAGAGATTTTGATACAAACAATGTTCATTTATCCAAATAACAATTGTCTAGAGTGTCTATTTTAGTGTTGATGGTGATGTCTGAGCGGTTGTTGCAGGCTCTTGGATAAAACAAGTCTAGGAAGCAGGTGTTTAACTACCAGGGAAATCGATAATTTTAAAATATTAAATAATTTAAAAATATTAAATAATTTTAAAATATTCTATTTTCCAGAAGTCCCTGGTTTTAAAGTTTAAAACTTGGTGCTCTCTTAGCTGAAGTCGTTGGTTTTTGGAATGTATTTCTAGAGAGAGAATTACTCTTGCCTAATAAACTAGCATAATTAAGCAGACCTTGTATAGGAAAAGTTACTATTGATCTGTTTCCACTCTTTATTATTGGAAATTGGAAACCAGGTGTGGGTTTGATGATGGTTTAATGATTGTCAGGGAAGTCTGATCACATGCTGGAGAGGCTCCAAGTGCTCCGTATATCTGGAGTGCAGCCACGTGCTGGGGCTACCTGTGTCTTGGCCGGGGGTCAAGGCAGGGCCACTGGAGCTCATCTCCCTTGAGCTCCATTCGCAGGAGGTTTGGGGAGGTTTTCTCCTGTGCATGGGGTGCTCACTGCATGGAGGTTTCTGGTCATGCCTGGCATGAATTCTACTCTTGAAATACCTATAAAATTAGTGAGTTTAATTTGTTGCATGTATATATGATGTTATAACTGCACAGAGTGTCATGTGATGTGCTGCTTAGGAGCAAAATGTGTTCGTTATCTCACTGTATTGCAACACTTCTAATTGTCAGCTTACAACAGTGAAAGTGAAATACCAGGTTTGTGTGGGTCGGAGGGATGCTTTTGATCTTCTGTACTTAAGGCACTTGCATGAAAGTGGTGGTGTAGAACATGTTCGCTCCGATGGCATTGCTTCTTACCACAAAGTGAGGACTCGACTGTTGTGCTCAGTGGTTTGAAAGGAGACATCCTGGCGTAGCCCAGGATATTGTGTTAAGTTCCCATAAATGTAACAGGACTGTGTTCTGTCCAGGGTAAATATGCAACTTAATGTAGAAATTAATCCAGTTACTACAGCAATTAAAGCGCCATCATTACTGAGCTGAAGTGTATGTTCTGAATGGTTTAGGTTTTGCAGTGAGAACTACAAGTCTCAAAAGCAATTATTTTATGTCTTGGAAAAAAAGATGCTTCCCTGGAATGAAAACCAGAACAGCTCTAATCAGTACAGTTAAGAATATATATATATATAAAATATATAAAGTTTAAATGTTGTACCACGCAGCTTCCTTTCAGAAAGAACTTGATGTGATTCTTTCAGTGGGCCACATGACAGTGATTAAACATGTGACGTGAACAACTTGGAGTCCAAATTCCAGCTTTAGTAGAATATGCGCTTTTGATAGAGAATCTAGTGCCAAAGACTTCCAAGGATAAAAAGTAGCCACTGATTTATGTATTTAGGGGTTTTGATAGTCTTTAAGGATTGTGTGACTCGTAACTGAAATCCAGTCAATCTGGAGTAAGTTTATTTAGAGTTAAGTTCTGTTAGACAGTTTGTAAGACAGCAAACCAGGAGGCTAAGGAAGGTCTTGAAGAACATCTCCCTCTCAGACTGGAGTGTAACTGTTTCTAATGAGGTTTGGTTTAATACTTTCCAGTTGGAAAAGCCAGAAAGGTTTTTGGGTTGTTTTCTTTTTTAGAGTTGTGTGTGAGTCACAGAAGAGCTGGGTTAGTTCTGCAGAGGATCCTGCAGGGGATCTGCTCTAATTATGATAAATTGCTCTGTTGCTACTTGTCATCACTTCAGGTTTTGCCCTTCACCTGTGACTAGCTGTTAGTCTCGTTCTTTGCTCCGTTGTTGCATTACCTCCTCATTCCTTACCCTTTTTGTACACAACTGTGCTAGCAAAGGAGTTATAAAAGCGAGCTCCTCGTGCCTGTGTTAGCTTCTTGGAAGCAAATCCCACTGACTT
>JAVHNF010043264.1:0-23416 GCA_034783455.1 Micropsitta finschii
GCAAAGGGACTGCCCATCGCAGTACCCTGGCATTGTATAAACAGCTCCCCATTAAATAGAAACACATTTGAAAGTCTTGTTGCTAAACTAGTAATAATTACTTTGACAAATACACACAAGGTATTTTAGTATCAATCTATTTTTACCAGCAACACACTGAAGAAATCTTCAGCCAGGCTTGTAATCATTTCATTCTTTCCATTTCCTCTGAGGATCAAAATTTCTTTTATCTTTTCAAACCAATTCACCATGTAAAGGGAAAATAAATCTAGTTTAATAGCATGAAAAAGGACAATAGGGCATACTATAGCTGAGTAAAATTAGTTACTCTGCTGAGCATACTTTGGCCCCAAACTGGATTTTTTTTTCACTCACACTAAACAAGTGTAGGTGATTTCAAACTAATTTCAGTAGCTGACTTTCTAACACAAAACTCAGACATCTACTTTTACATCTTCCATCACAGATAAGGAGCTGAAAAACTAGCAGTAGGTGTATGAGAAAGTATGTTTGTAGGTGTGAATATAAGCATGAAATTACCACCACACTTTTTTGTTTTAATTAAGGCAGTTGAGAAGGCAATTGAGTAGCACTCAGCTGAAATTGCCATCAATTTTCTGCAGTAAATTCCCTAGTGAAAGCAATAAGGAAATGGTGTCTATTTTTCAGTATATGTATTATGTTAGCACATTTAACATGCAGGTTGAAATGACACAAAATAATCAGAAAATCAGAATAGCACTATAATCTGTTGAAAGAACAGGTACAACATTGGTGTTGTGAGTGTTAACAAAAATAAATAACTTAAATTTCACCAAGAAATTCCAATTCCTGACTCAAAAGCAATATTAAAAGCTCACGGAAAAAGATACCATCTTCATGAAATTGCTGTAAATTATCTATCTGTTGCATGATTTGCAAAACCTTCTCTATGGCAGAGCAGTGTTACTTTATAAGGACCCACTTGTTAAAGAACATTTACATCTGAATAATGTTTGCTGCAAAGTTATGGGAAATTCTTAATTCAGAAACAATCAAGGACCAAATTGAGTATCAAACTGTTGAGCACTGAAGCATTACTTATGCATGCTTTATTGTTATATTATTTTTATAAGTTCATGTATGCATTATGGTTTTACTTATCCTTCCAATAAGACCGCATTTTATCATTGCTGGGAGCCCATCTTCTCCTGCTATGATGATTTTGTCTGCACATTTCTGAAGAGAATTCAGTAAAATAGAAATGCTTTTGATTTCTTGTTTGTCAATTTCCTGAAATTGAAATTGTAACATAAGCTTTAATGTAGAGTTCTAGAAGAACCTGTATTTAATTAGCCAGGTGTCCTTTTGCTCTCAAAAGCCACCTGAATTGCAGCCTGAAGGAGATATTTAATTCTTAAATTTTATTTCAGTTTTTAGAATCAACTGCTGGCATAAACCAAGCTAAATGAAACAATCTGTTTCAGACTATTCCAATGATAATATAGATGACTCTGATGGAATGGTTACATTACCCGACACAGAAGCTTGTCTAATTTGTTGACAAACTGTTTGCTGCATTTGTGAGAGGCATTTTCACAGTCTTCTGTTGCCAGAAATTGTTCTAATAATTGAAAATCTTTTTTTTTTGTAGCTTCATCAATTAACTTTTCAAACTGTCAACAACAAAAGTAAACAGAACAACTGTATTACTGCATGCTTAACACCCATACTGACTGAATAGTATTTAGCATAGGTTGTCTGCAATCATCTGCTGCATTCTAAAGCAAATATTCCGGACTACGGCACCATGAAATGTAAATCCTGAAGTCCAGAACACCACACCTAATATATGAGTCATACAAATACTCATGGGGTTTTAATTATTTGCTAGTTTTCCTTACCTGACTCTTCTTTCCTTGTGTTACAAATAAATGCTTATGCAAGTGATCACTGTGTTAACACTCCTTCCTTAGTACACTTAGCATTTTGTATTTCTATATTATCTAGTAGGGACTTTAAAAGATATTAACATATTGGAGGACTGCTGCCTTCCTCAACTATTTTGCCACNNNTTTCTTTCTACATCAACTATAACCCGATTTCAACATTCTGATCTTGAGTATCATCCCCAATGATTCATGTGCAACAAATACATACGATTTATTTTAATCAGTAATAACTTCCAGTTCCTCTTGCCTTCTACCCAGCTACTTAGCACTAACCTGTGTCAAAGGAAAGTGTCTTCCTCTGACATTCTTGGTCACAGCGCAAATTTTACATGTAACCAAATACCAGGAGCGCTTTAAGCTAAAGTAATTAAAACAATCAATACTCATATTCTGGTCTGCAAGCACATACCTGCATCTCATTCCTGGTTGCCATTCTCACAATTCATCTACTCATCTGCACAAGAAGTGAACAATCACCACTTCACCAAAACACTGCTCACTGACACAAGCTTCAAATAGGTTCTGGAAACATGTCAATTATCAGTCAAAACACATTACAAATACTAACATTTGTCATTAGTACAAATATTATTATTACTTTAAGAAATTAAAGTAACTGGGGCTTTAAGGAAACATCCTTACGTGGATAGACAACTGCTTGAATTAAGACTGGAAGGGACGATCAGCTATGGCAATGTAGGAACTGAGGGTCCTGAAGCGGACCCTCAATATTTCTCAGCAAGAAAAGAACATGAAGATGGCCACCATCACATTACTCAAAATAGGCAGGCCAGCAGCAGAACTCCAGAAGGGCCTCACTATAAATCACTTAAGAAAAAGGTGACAAATGGAAAAAGTTTTCTTAATTACAGATACAGATAATTTTCTTAATTACAGATACAGTGATGGGCTTTGAGATAACTACTAACAGCAAATGTGAGATTGCAAAACTAGTTTACTGAAAACAGTTTTAATACTGAAGAATCATCAAGTTATCTTGTTTTATAGAGTTAACATGCAAACAAAACAAAACAAAACAATAAACTTTTTGATACTTTGCACAAATTAATCTACATTGACCAATCTACCATGTGCAATTTCGGTCTCTCCATCCCAGAAATTACACAGCACTAGACAAAGCAAAGCAAAGGGGAATGACTGAAAATAGAAAACGACTTCTACAGAACAAGCAAGTTAGTCATTTCTGTACACCTAAATAATACGGAAATAACAATTACAGTGCGATTTATTTATTTTTTCAACACCAGAACACAATAGCCTACATTCAAGCCTTTGCTATCACCTCACAAGACTCTCGCCTCCTGACTAACCAGACAAAACAGAAAAGAAATTATCAACCTCTTCCAGGGGCCTCCTTTTCGAGGAGGCCGTGAGACCTCCACCCTCCACCCACAGGCAGCCACTAGCATCCCCTACAGACCTTTGCTTTTCAGCAGAACGCGCCCGGCAGTAGCCCCGCTACCTCAGCGGCGAGGCCCCACACAGCATGGCGTCCTCACCTCACCGCCGAAGCAGAAAAATGCGCCATTTCCCGCTGGCCAATCACTCGCAGCGCCGGTAACCTACAGCCAATCCTTGCCCGCGAGCGCGGAGTGCAGACCAATCGCTGTCGGAGGAGCGAGGCGGGAGGTGGGGTTTCCTTGCCGTGCTCCTCCCTCGCGCAGGTGTTTCTGCTCCCTCAGTAGCCGGTACGGTATCCTCCAGCTGCCGCTGAAGGGATGCTGCAGCCGGCGGCGTCTCCGCCGGGAGCTGCCCGCTGAGAGCCCGGCCCCGCGAACGAGGTTCCTGACCCCGGGCAGGAGCGGGGCCGCGCCTGTTCTAACGGTTGTAAAAACCCCTCCGCGGGGTGTGCTTGCCTTTCCCGCCCAGAGCTGAGGGAAGCGAGCTTGGTGTCCTGGTGGACACAAGCTAGGTAGGAGTGAGCAGCATGCTGGATCACATCAACAAGGGCATCACGAGCAGGGATAAAGAAGTCATTATCCCACCCTGCTCAGTGCTTGTCAGGCCACACCTGGAATACTGTGATCAGTTTTGGTCCTTGCTGTACAAAAAGGATGTGGATGGGCTGGAGAAGGGCCAGAGAAGGGCCACAAAGATGATTCAAGGATTGGAAAGCCACATAAGGAGAGGCTGAGAGCTGGGTTTCTTCAGCCTTGAGAAAAAAAGGGCTCAGGGGAGACTTTTATCTCCATGTTCCAGTGTTTAAAGGGTGGCTGTGGAGAATACTGAGACTCTCATTTTACAAGGAGACAAAGGAAAAAGATGAGGGGTGATGGGCACAAATTACTCCTGGGGAGATTCCAGCTGGACACTGGAGGAAAATACTTACCAATGAGAACAATCGGCCATTGCAGTAATCTCCCCAGGGAAGTGATGGCTTCCGCAGCACTGGGCACTGTTAAGATTTGGCAGGGCAGGGTGCTGGGACATCTAGTCTAGCTCATGGTTTGCCTGGAAAGATCGGACTAGATGAACCTTTAAGTCCCTTTCTAGCTGGTGTTAGGTAATTCCTGTGGTGGGGAAGAAGAGGGCCGTGAGGTGGTTTTACTATTGAGCAATAGTCACATTATCAAAGGACTGTACCTGCTTACCTGCACCATTCTGATTGTTTTATGTTACAAATTGCCTTTTTTTGATAAGCAGTATTTAGAAGTTTAATTTCAGTGCATACTGTAACTGGGCATGAGGTTGCTAAACCAGTGTAATTAATTTGTATACTTAACTCAGAAACATTTTCACTACCATCAAGTTCCCAAGTAGGTAAAGAACATAAAGAAACTTAGATACAGATCTTGTGTTGATAAAGAGCACCTACTGACATTTGTGGTCTTTATTATACAGATGGAACTGCGTAATGTGTTTGAATGAAATCCAACAGTTCCAAAGAGGGGTTTTACCTGTACTGATGTGATATGGATGACATCTGTATCACAAATAGAAGAGATAAAATTTAGCATGAATCTAACATGTTCTAGTGGAGTATCAGACAGCACCTCTGTTCATACCTGGAATAAGCAGCTATACTGGAGCATCTAGGAGTGGAATCACAGTCATGGCAGATAAACCTGCAGCAACAGTAAATAAAGAACACCACTGACTTAGTAGAATAAGAAAGAAACCAAATCAATACTATAAAAGGGAAATAAAAAAGCTGTACACAAAGTATTCAAAGGACCACCAGATGTCACTGTAACTCAAGAAAATGACAAGTGGTACCAGAACTGGAGTATCTCCACTGAGGAGGAGATCCCACAGGAGTAAGGCTGAGCACATTCAGCCAAAAGGATTAACTGCACCATTAACCGTTATACCTGCTGTTGGGATAACTTATTAGAAGGCAGTGGGTGATCTGAAGCAGATCTGAACAAGTACAGTGTTACTGAGAAACCTCCAAGAACAAAACTTCACACAAGGAATCAGAAGTTTTCTAGAAAAACTGAATTCTGAATTCCACTTTCATCATATGAAGCAGAAGTAATAAAAGCCAATTTGAATTTGATGCTTTTCCCTACCAGTCACATTAGCATACACCCAGGCTTACACTGTCCACAGATTTCCAGATCTTGTAAAGAGAACAGGCTTACCCATTCTATACTGAAAGAAAAGTGAGTCAGACAGTAGCGGGTCATACACTTTCCATCCTTCACTAGGTACACTGACATGAACGGGAGACTACTGTATGTTCATTTCTGTAATGTCTCTTTTGTTTGGCTTGGCAGAAGGAAGGACAACAGAAAGCTGAATTCCCATTAAGTTACGCATTAAACAGACTGGAACACACAGTGAAAAATTATTCAGGCCACAGATATGGCAACCACACTTAAAATTTTCAGAGAAAATGGAAGCAAACTAAGTATAGGGACCCTTCGCTACAGTAGCAGAAATACTTACCTTCATCACAGGTACTTGGAAACACTGTACTGGTCAATACAATCACCCTTTGGCACAGCTGTTGTATGCAGGACTGAGAAGGGTCAAAAGCATCGATGCCAAGTTTTAATATCAAGTGTCAGCTGAAATAGTTGCAGATCTGAGATCATAAGGAGAAAGTCAAGTTAGGAAAGAAGTCAGTACTAACATTAGACTCATATTGACAAATGACTAATCATTTAGACATGCCATTCTGTGTCTTGACCAGCAATGGTCTAAAGGACACATAAGATTGTACTGAGCACTGGTGATTCAGTAAATTAAGAACTGTAGTTACCGCCGACTGTTAGCATATTACTGTTACTATAAGTTGAATTTAATTTATTCTCTGTCAGATAAATACAAAGAAACTACAGATTTGAAACTAAATGTAAAAATAACACCTGTATTACAAATAACACTAACTACCTGTAAGATAAATCTGATAGTTGGATATTCACAGCAAAAGCCAGTCCTTCTCTTAAATATTCTTACACCCAGCCTGCTCCCATTGTTTTCAAGTGATTTGTTAAAATCAAAGACCCCTGTCTTTGTCCTTTGCTGGTCTCCTGGCTAGTCTGCACTGCGGTTGCCATATTTCCAGATGACAATACTCTTTTCATGGATGAAGTTATGACAGTTAAGGTGGTATTGCTAGTTCTGATTTAGAGCAGTAGTATAAGAAAATGCAAAAACATGAGTCCTAAAGACAAGATACTATAATACCATGCTTTCTAAAAGCACCCTCCTTTATGCATCTGCATACATATAACACATTATCTGTACACTTATTATGTCTTCTAGTTAAATGTCTCCATTTTGCTTTGGAAGAAACCTGGCAACACATCATTCAAATCTTGGACTGTATCAAGTAAAAGCTTGACACTGACAGAGATGTATTTCATATAGAGGATATGGACACTCAGAGATGCACAGATGATGGATGCTCTCTTACCATACTGCATTTGGATGTATTTTCAAGAAACCAGTGAGTGAAAAGAACATGGTGGATTGAGAGGACAGTCTTCAGCAATGAAAACTAATGAACAAACAGATGAAAGAATAACACAACTGTGAGGCTCAGAGATTAATGTGCTACATAGTCTAGCACACCCTTGGGAAGTGGAATTAGAAGAAAACCCCTTTCTCTTCCATGAAGCAACATTTGAATCAGCTGGCAGTACGCCATTTTCCAACATTAGATCATAATCCGGCAGATGATGCATGCACAGAACTCTTAGCTGAAATGGAAGCAAATTCCATGTCAGAAGGGGCAGCCTAATCATTTTAGCAGCTATATAGACTGATCACTGTATTTTTAGCAAGGGCTCTTCATTTTTTAGCAACTCAAACCCACCTTACTTTCCTGAGTATGCTGCTCTTAGTGACAACTCAGCACTAAGTTGTGCCACTAAACTCAGGAGTTTCCTTACCTGTTAACAGGAGAACCATTGACAAACCATAAAATTGTGAAAAGCTTTTATTACAATCTTTTGTATTACAATAGCCAATATTTTATTGTTTAAAAAATGAAACAGTGAAGTACTTTGCAATTATACAACTCTCCACTAAAACAAAATGACCTTTTGTCTAGCATATGTGTTTTACTGATATACTGTGTAATGTACTTTCATCTGGACACGACGATTAATCGGGAAAGACAACCCCTTTTCATTTACACGGATCCCACGTTTATTTAGAAAACATGCCCAAAAGAACCTTGAAACTGGACTAGACATTTATTGTATGATTGTAATAAATACAGGTTTTTAAAAGTGCATTATATGGCAATAACCCTTGTGAAGAATTCACTTTTACAAACTCCTCATTATAAGGGAAGTGCTCAGTTTGAACACAGTGCAAGCAGTCAAGTTGTCCTGAGAATTTATAAGGTGGTCAGAAATTGACCTTCACCACAGGTGTGTAATACCACTACTTAATGGCTTTATTCCTTGTTTTTGTCAGCTAGAATCCTTTTGATATTCACTACTGAGTATGACAGGAAAACCTAAGTGCAAATTTCATCTTTCATGACAGGTGCCAGCACTGGTGTGAATGTTCAGCAGCTTAACCCAGAGATCAATCAGTTCCATTACAAGGCAGGGCTGCTCAACTTTTCACCACGAGACAGCTGAGTTAGTAACAGCTATGTCAGTTTTTCTCTAGCAGTGCATGAGTGCATTCTCCAGCAAGCAAAGAGAGGAAAGGCAAACTTGGAATAATACTTTAGTGTTCAAGATTTTGTACATGCAAATACCCTGAGAGGTCATGGAAGAAATACAATACAAGCCAAACTCATTTCTAAGTCATTAATTATTCACCTGTCTCTGACACTGTAGTACACGACACTAATCTTCACACTGACAACCTCAGCTTTACATAATCAGTCCCTGCCTGCAGTAACACTCAGATTTGACATTTGGTAGCACATGAAAGAGTCTCTCCCAGAAGGTGGCAACAGCATCTTTCTGCCAGTAAGACAAATATGGCACTGGGCTCCAGCAACAGCTACTGTAAAATGGTGTCAAATACTGGTCTCATAAGAGAGGAATTTTTAATGGTGTGCTGAGAGGTGATTGAGTAGTTTTGCTGATGGAAGAAATACAGTAACTGGGGAGAGAGGAGGAGTGCAACAATACTTTAAAATCATCACTCCTATAACCCTGACACAGAAAACAATGCAGGTGGATTGAAAGCAGGCAGCACCCCTTCCTCTCTAGTTTGCAATTGCAGCAGGCAGCACCCCTTCCTCTCTAGTTTGCAATTGCACCTCAGCCTCACCTAATCCTTCAGAACAATTCTAACTTAAACGTTCAACCTCACAATGCTCCAACACAAAGTTGAAGCAGACACACAGTTAGTTCTCAATGGTTTCAAACAGGACTGAATTTTCTCAGTACTGCAAGTAACTGCTCAGTAGCTCATAGGATCATCTGCACGAGTTTGGTTCCTTTGAAAGCCAAATGTCAATGGAACCAGGCAGCTTCTTCACTTGACATCACTGCTTTGCTAAATGGTTATCATGAAGTTGCCAGACACATGAATTTTCTTGGGGTTTCTGCACTTCCAGAATTACTCAGTAAGCTTTCTGGACTAAGTTATACTTGGCTGTGGGTTGCTTACAATAGTGAATTTTAAAACAACTTGTGATTTTGATGAATAAGCAGCAATCCAAAATAAGATACCCAAGTAAGTGGCCTAATTTTCATAGTACAGTCCTAAAAAGCAGCTCTTACACAACCCGACAGTTTTGAAAGTTTATGCTGCACATATAAAGCTAAACTTTCCATGCTGTTATGAATACATATGAAACAAAGCATTTTACCTTTTTTTTGTTGTTGTTTTTCTGTTTGGGTTTTGTTTTTTTTTTTTACAATCTTTTACTTACTAGATTTAAGCCTGATGCCAATCTTAAGTCACACTAAAACCACAGAGTGAAAGTAGTAGAGCAAGAAGCATGGGAAGACTGCATCTAACAGTGTTCCTGTGCTCTCTCAGCTGTAGAAATGATTTTGTTTGTGGGTCTGTGGAAGTATCAGTTTACCAAACATCATTTTGCTTTGAAGTTCCCTCTTTGTATTGCGAAGGATGCAGTCTTGGAGTTCAACTGGTTTATAAAGAGAAACAGTTGATTAAAGAATACAAAGGTACTACTGCAACAGTACTGGGATGCTGGGGAACGGGGAGCCAGGATTCAGGGTTCTGGCACACTATTCCAAGGCTCTGCAACCAGCTTCCTGTAGTGACTATTTATTATATATATATATATATATAATATTTATTTCTTGATTTATAAATTTACCAGGAACAGTGCTAAAATCACCAGCATTCATGTATCTCTTTAAGATCTTCAACTGCAATTGCTACTCAAGTGCTAAATTGTGCTAGTTTCCCTTAGTAAAAAACAGGCACACAAGGAATGGACAATTCCTGTACCACCACCTAAAGAAAAAAGCCTATTTGTGCATCATCTGAAAGAGATAAGAACTTCCCTGTGAAGATCTGCCTTGCACACACTTTGGGAACAGTCTTTCCTGCTGCCTGCTGCAAACACTGGAGATAAGAAAAGGCACCTTGTTTTTTCTTTCTTTTTTTTTTTTTTTCTAAGGGAAACAGAGGTGTTAATGGCACATTTTCATGTATGTTGTGCTCATAATAACATCTAATTTCCAACCCAAATATTAACAGAAATATTCAACGTGGTTACAGTCTTAATAATATATATATAAAAGTACAAGTACTCCCTAAAGTGTCTGCCATCCAAGTTATGCATAAATGGAAAAGTGCCCAGACTTGGTGAGATAATATAAACAAAATTAGAAACAAAACCAGTAAAGCCACACTCCATACTTAGGAAACAGACAGTACAAAACAGTAAAATAAATCAGTTAGAAATCATCTATGAAACCTAGAATATTGCTAGTCATGTGAAGTGTCTTGTTTTGCTCTCTGGTAGTCTGACAGCATCCCCTGGGACTGTTCTGCACCAATTCATACACTACAAGAAATCACAAGGGCTTCCAACAAATGTAACTCAATACACAATTCGGCCTTTTTTACTTGCTGAGAAGTTTGGAACAGTTTGTCCGGGTCATTGGCTACTTCCTTGCCCTGGAGCACTTCATCAGGTTTGGCTGGTTTCAAAAAGGATACTGTTGCCATAGGAGCAGAGCACCATGCCAAGGAAGAGAGTGCCTCCAGATGACTGAAAAGCTGCTCTGTGCCCACTTCCTCTTTTAGATAAAGTGGATCCAGCTCTCCTCACATTCTCTAGGCATCTTGAGGGGGTGAGTCCGGCAGGTAAGACTGTAGTTATTCCCTCTGTTGTTATCCCAGTACTCCTGGCCGTTGACTTGGTATCTTGCTGCAAACTGGATTACAGAGCACAGCTGAAGAAGGAAAGGAGGCACAGGGAGAAAGAAAGTGAAAACATCAACCTGATCCTGCCCATTTTTCTCACAGATGCTACTGTGCCAGTGAGCACACACTTCATGGAGGCTTTTCCACTGGTTGAAGGTGTATCGCACAGATACCCGTTTCTCAAAAGCAACGTTGCAAACCTGGATGGTGCCACTGAGCCCCAAATCTGAGCTGGTCACTCGTTCAAGACACACCTGCTGCTCCTTAAGTCGGGAGGAAAAATCCATACAGTCTGCAGGCTGCTGGAAGTCAGGGACCAAACACTGCATAGTAAACTCCAAGTCTGAGCTGCTGTACCAGAGGTCTGAGTTTATGGAGAGCCTGGAAAGGACATGCAAGGGGATCGATGGATCCTCCCCGCTCTGGAAGACTTTCACTTCGGTGAGCTCCAAGCCCAAAGCATCAGCAAACCTCACCCGGTTCATACGACTCTGGCATCCAGGAACTTGACACTGCACTTCAGCTCGCTTCCTTCTTTCAGGCGATGTAGGCAAAGATCTCGCTCGGCGGCGTATGATAGGCCGTAATGCTGGATCACAGCTGGAGGAAGTGCTGCTCTGTGGCGGGGGGCTCCCCTTAGCTGGGGTATTGCTCCAAAGAATCATATTGCTACTTGTATAGATTGCAGGGGGTTGTTGCTGGCTGTGTCTTGGCACTTCTTCAGCCCGTAACATGTTCTGATAGAGGTCAGAGAGATAGCTGGGATTCCTGCGAGGACCATGTACCTCCATTGTTAGTTGATGACAAAAATCAGTGTTTACAAAGCAGGTAATGCACACTGCCTCTCTGAAGCACTTAACTTGGGAGTTTCAGCCACAGGCAGCAAGTCTTTGAGGTTACTGTACTGGATGCAGCAAGAATCAACTGAAGCAATGCAGCTTTCTGAATGAAGGGAAGAAACCTGGAGCTCTGACAGTAGTTGAAGTGAACCAGAGGCTAGTGCACGGTACAGGGAGGTGAAGGCAGTCTCACTGGCTGGTAAGCTCGAGACTGCTGTGCTGGCTGGTGGACCCGTTGCTCAGGCTGGAAAGGGATTCAAGACTATCACCGGTGATGCTTGAGGACCTGAAGCTCTCACACAGACTGGACACCGATTGGAGGCTGTCTTGCAGGACACCAAGGGACTCCAGGCTGTCGGAGAGGCCGCTGAATGCCTGGGGGTTGCAGTGGTGCACCCCACAACACGCCAGCCCGCTACAGAGGAGCAGAGGGGCCTGCAGGCTGTCCTCGCACACTCCGGCCGACCCCGCGCTCCCGCAGCAGCAGCAGCAGGGACACTCCAGGCTGTCACACTGGATACTGGGCGAGTCGCGAGGGCTGCCGTGGCCGGGAAAGGCTTGGAGGCTGTCGGGCGGGAGGGAGCCGGAGCCGAGACCGGGACTGCTGCAAGGGCTGTCGCGGCGGAGGCTGTCGGGAGAGGCTGTGGAAGAAGGCTCGGTACTGCAGCTGGAGGAAGAACGATCCTCGATTGGGGACTCTACAGCCCACATCAGCTGCACGGTCCTCCCTTCGTCCCGCGGCAAGCCTCTACTCCGGCCGAGGGCAGGGCAAGGGAGAGGGCGGCGGCGGCGGCAACAACAGCGAAAACACTGAACCCCGTACACCCGACCACCACCACCGCTCTCCTGCCGCAGCACCCGCGGCGGCGAACTCGCCCTCGGTGGCAACGCATGTGCGGAGCCGCCCCTCCAGCCCACCCGCCTCCGAGCGCCTGCGCACTGCCCACGTGACGCCGCAGCGCTTGGAATGCTGTTAGTTGCCGGTGGCGGCTGAGGTGGGTGAGGGTATCGGATAGAGAAGGAGTGGGAAGGATTCCGGGGAGGGAAGGTGGGAGTTGCAGGAGGGCGGTCCTGTCCTTTAATTAACGAGTTGCGCTCGGTCGTTGTCGGTATGCGGTGCGGTAGGGATCCGCATCGTGAGCTGCTGGTGCATCCCGGGAGGGAGGAAGGGAGGGAGCGCGGGAGCGCGCGCAGCGGGTCCCGGCCCGCCCCGCCCCGGCCCCGCCTCTCCCCGGCTGCGGCTCTGAGCCGCGGATGCTGGCTGCAGCCGCTGCTGTGTTAGATCGGCCCTTCCCGGCTGGTGAGCTGCCCCTGTGCGCGGTGGGCTGAGTCCCCGGGGTCCTGGCCCACCACTAGGTGGGAGCTTGGGTGGGATATGGCGGAGAGAGGCACTGGAGAACCAGGACAGCGTCAGATGTAAACAGACACTGATGTGATTGTAAATAGATAAGCATCAGTGCAGTGACATGCATATATTTTATAAACATCACTGCAATAAAACCTGAGGTGGCTCACGTGTTCGGGTGCTCAACCTCTGTCAGCTGTCGCAGGTCCTGTCTGTGCCTCGTTGGGTATGGGAATGCAGATTCTGGAAAGTAAAAGAATGCTGTGAATTCTGCTCTATTTTTAGTAAGAATTTATGATACCAAGAGATTTGTTCTGGAAAAGAGAGAAAAAAAATCTGGTTTGATACAAAATTTGCATATATGAATATAAGAAGAGCGCATTTTCTTGTGCAAAAAAGACAACTCCACATGCTCCAACCGCAGGCGGTTGATCATCTATTCTTGTTAAATTAAGAGCAGAAACACCCACCACCGTTTGACTGTGATACTTGGCTCCAGTCAATACATGGAATGCTGCGCAGGAGGAACAAAATGATGATGAGCATGTTACACAATGAAAAGTAGCTCTTCCAGTGCTGCTGTACTGTCAGATCTTTTCCTATATTTTACCAACAATCTTTCAGGGGCTGGCTTGTGAACCTCATGGGAAGAGCTCAGTGGTTTGCTGTTCATTTGGTAGCTGATTATATATATCTTAATGCATTGAAATTAAAACAAGTTGGGAGGAATCATGTGGTGTTTGTTTATTTCTTCTCTAGGAGGTGGTGATGCCTGCATTCGATATGCTGTGTCTTACAAACCCCAAGGACTGGAGCTGTTTGAAGATGATGTAAAAATAAAGGTGGAGTTACCCTTTAGAAAGAGTAATTATGGGACCAGGCATTCAAGAATATCCCTTATTGCTGCAAGGAGAGACACAGAAAAAGGAGAGCCAAATCAATGAAAGCCACAAAGGAATGGTAAAGTAAGGAAATAATTTTCTCTGTTATTACAGAATTCTGTAGATACTGTAGATTAGGTAGTGTGTGGCTGAACTGTTCAGATTGTCATCCTCGCCTCTGATTCACAGCAACAGAAGCAATTGTGCAGTGTGACTGTGCAGGTCACAAAGTGACAGAGGTGACTGCATCAGTGCTGGAGGCACAAGACTCATTTTCATTCTTTTATAATCTCTTCAATTGGTGACATCATGGGTTTTATAACAAAATCTAGCTATACTGACATAAAAACTGCCTGCAAGTTAACTGAACTGCAGTCAAACTAGATTAGACTGGGAGGGCACAGTTTGCTTATTCCAGTTCTAAAATGACATTTAAAAGCGTTCTTTTATTAAAATTAGTAATATTTCTTGTTTGTAGAACAAACACTTTTCTGATTTTTATGGAATATGCTGATTTAGTGATTCTTTGTGCTTACAAAGAAATGTGTCTCATTTAATTGGGGAAATATGTATTTTGGTTTTAAGCTGTTCAGATCAGTAACGCTATTCCCTTTGCTTGCATATGTGTTTTTCTCCTACTAGTATTTCCACAACTTCGTTATAACGTGAAATAGTGAATTTTGTTTGTGCTTTTGTTGTGAAATAGTGTTAATATCAGAATAGACTGTGTGCTCCCTGCTCACTTCCATTCCTTAACTTCATAGGAATAATCCTTTAAATGTTGTTGAGAAATCTTTCGCACATGCGAAAGGCAACCACGATTTGGCTTGCAGTGGCCTTCATACAGTACTTTATAATTTGTTTTGTTAAGTTGCAGTAGGACCATGTACTAAGTACTACAGAAATTAGTAGTTGCATATGTAGTCTCTAATATTTACTATTTGTTATTTATAAAGTTACTTACAAATAAAGGCTAAATTCTATTATTATACCATCTGATTGAATGACTCACTTTTGCATTAGTAGTGTAAAAAATAAAAAGTGACCATGCCATAGTTCTGGTGAACTTCTAAGAGCAGTTGCAATCAATTGTCTCTCTTTTTAAAACTGAATTGCACTCTAAACTTCTATTGTGTTTCTGTTCTGATGATTGTATATGTTGCTATTTAGATGGTTTATTCTGTTTAATCCTTGTTAATTACAGTAATGGAAAAAGCCATCTGAGCACCAAAGGACTAAATAAACCAATTTTGTATATGAAACCTTCTCCTGGAAGATTAGACAAAAATGTATCAAGTGCCATTGAAAAGGTAAGTATTTTTGGTTGGTTGGTTTTTGCTTACAGAAAAAGGGTACTTCGTTTATGTCAGCTTCTTAATAATGTCATATACTTACATTTTCAGATTCCACATGACACTCAAGATGGTAACCAACCAACTATTCTTAAGAAGGGGAGAAACATTCTGGATGATAGCACTCAGCCAAAGAGGTAGTTTCATGTTAAGATTGTTTAATTTGTAGTCATTTCAAGATGGTATATAAATTGCTTGTGATGAAATCATGGCTTCTGTGTTTCGCCTTTGACTTCACTGACCTCAGAATTCAGCAGTTATGAGGATAACGTTTAAGTTATCAATCCGGAGACTTATTATCCTGCCCTAGTGAGTTCTCAGGCAAAATCCGAACAAAATAAACCAAAAATCTGTAGTAGGCAGTGTTATCTCTGCCAGCAAATATTAATTTTACCTCATTAGCAAGCTTCATTCATGTAGATCCATGTCCTTGAAGGAAGTAGTAAGACCTTTATAAATTGATGTTCAAAAGCGTTAATTATTCTAACAGGATATGATCTTTCCTTTAATTTAGGACGACGGGTGTTTGCACGTCACTGCACAGAGTACAAGGACCAAAGAGGAGTCTCCCAGAAAGAAGGCAGAATGAATCTTTTCTGCACAGGATCCCTCTTAGCACAAAGGACAGCACACAAGGTAGCTTCTGCAGGGTTAAAGACTTCCCAGTGCAACATTTTTACTGCAGTAAAAAAGAACAGTTGGAAAAGAATAACAAAGAACATGTTGCTGTAGCTGGTCCATGCTCTTCTAAATGGCAAGAAGCATCTGTACATGAAATGTTTCTTGATTTTGAATCAGTACAAATTATTAAAGAAGATGCTGAAGATGATAGTGCCAGTGATCTGTCTGATTCAGAAAGGATTCCCATTCCCCCATCTCCCTGCACACCACCAGAACTCATTCTCAGAGCTGAAGAAATTGATCCAGTTTGTTTGGAACACGTCCCTGATACAGGTTTTAAAGAATCGGAATATTACTACCCAGACTTCCTCCCACCCCCTTTCAACTCATGGGACTTAAAGCAACTGGCCATCTTTGTTAACGTAGAGGGTAAAACTGAATTTCGACCAAAGCCAACAGGATTTCTTCAGAAATACATTGATCGCCTTTTGCAGCTAGAATGGCTGCAGATGCAGACTGTACAGAACGAGAAAGGAAAGGCAGCCAAAGCCAGGCCACAGACTGCTCCTGGCTCAGTCCGTACCCTAAAAAGTCCTGGCAAAGGCAAAGCATTGCTCAGCCCTTTGCCTAACAAGCAGCTGGTTCCCCAAGAAAGTGTTACAAAGCTTCCCAGAAGCTATTTGGGTCACAGGGGAGATTCATACTGTGAAAAAAGTCGCCAGTTATATTCTCATGCAGGGCACTCGAAGCTTTCAGAGAGAACGGGGTGTGCAATGTCTTCTCAGAGACAATCTGGAGAAGTAAGGACTGAACTGAAAAAAAAAACAACTGCAAAGCAACAGGTTCTCAATGTGGAGCCCTCCGAGAATGGTTCTAAAATTCAAAGTGTTGGTAATATCAGACCCCCTAAGCAAACCCCAGTATTTCATGGTTCAGCTGCTCCCATCAGAGGCTTAAAAACATATGCGTGTACAAATCCAAAGAAAAATGGCAATGTCAACAATTATGTTCCTTCAAAAAAACCAGTAGGGGACAGGAAAATAAATGGCACAAAGCAAACATCATGCAAATTTAAATGAAGAAAAATATCATCAGTAAATCTTAATGCTTCTTGACTGCTAGAAAGCATTTGGCCAATGCAGGGGGGTCATGTTTTCTTTATAGGAAGATCCTGAGAAAATATGTTCCTGATGCATGGCTGTAAGTCAGCACTGTTCATTCTATGATTTCAATACATCTGATCCTAAGCCAGCAAGGCCAGCAGGAAATCCTTTCCCTGAAGGCAGGTGTCTTCCATTGGTCTTTCCTCAAAAATATTTCCAATTGCTCAATGAAGGTAACAATAGCAGAGTGTGAAAGTTTAGTAAAATACGTAATTATAAGGTGTCCTATTGCACCAGTGGAAGTCTACCGAAGTCTGTGGTGTTTCTCACACCTTGGTATATTTGAAAGAATAGGATTCATGCTCTTCCTGAAGAGATGTGTTATTTTGTGAGACAGGTTTGATGGTGTTTTCTGATGAAAAAGGGTTCAGCTGTTTTTATAAAACAATGGAGCATGCTTATCTATGCAAAGTCAAACTAATTCTTCACAGAAGATGATGAATTGGAGTTTTTTGATGAACTAGATATTTTTTATAAGGATGGAGATAATGTTTTGAAATATTTTAATGCAGAAAGGATTCTTTTTAGGACAAAAAATAGGGAGCAGACAGCTTCACTAATGACAGGTTAAGAAAACTGAATGTGTATTTTTATACCCAGGAATTTTCACTGTGTTTACAGACAGCTTTCCTTGAGAAGTTCCTTTTTCAAGCCTTGTCATTCTGAGGAAATGACCAAATTTCAAATTGTACATGGATATATATGACTAATGCAAAGGGAGGGTGTTACTAGAGACTCTGTGGCCTAGTTTGCAGAATGGGTAGCCTCTCAAAACATAAAAAATGGGACTCTTGGGGATGAAATTAAAGGCTATTGTTAATTCAAGTAAAGATATATTTTGGTAGAAATGATACCTATTTTCAGTCACCCAAGATGATTATTATTTATCCCATGGACCAGCCTACTTCAGTTAGCATAGATTCTTTTTTCAGGGTTAGTGAACTGACATGGGGAAATACCCTATAGAAAGAAATGGTACAACCAGGAGCAAGTCCTGTCTTCAGACTCTCTGTTTTCTCTTGTGTCCATGAGGTACAAGAGAATACAAAAGACAGTGATTATTCAAGTGTCAGTTCATCTGCCACAGTTTCCAATCAATCACAGCAGCTGGAGGCACATTCTTGTTAAAATGAAATTCCAGAGGAAGTTTTGTACTTTCATTTTAGATTGAATTACTGAGCAGCGTTAACTTCACCCTCTGCAACCAGTGACAGTGAATTGTTCCTGAGAATTGATCTGAGGTCTGACAAACCGTATTTTGCAAGTGGATCCTTCACATTATGATAGAAAATGAAAAAGTAGCAAATATTAAAGAGTATATTATGTATATATTTAAATTGCACTTCTGTTGTTGATCTCATATGGGTTTTAAGATGCTTAGCTGTTTCTATTCTTTCATTGTGCCTACCAGATGTTCAGCTTTGTAAAATTTCAAAGCATGAGTTTATATGTAGTTTAAAATGTGAGAATGTAGTAATAAACTAGAGTATTTTACAGTACATAAAAACATTGCTCAGGAATAGTCAGAGAAATATTTTTAGTGGGTTTTTTTCCTAGTCTGCTGGAGACCAAATGTGAAATTTTAAATTGGTAAAGGCAACAAATGTACAGTATTATATTTCCATATTAACTATTTGTGAAGTTACATTTAAAATGAATTGTAGTTGCATGTACATTCAGCTCTATGCAATTAAAGTGAAACAATCTGACATGCTTACAGATCAAATAAATCAGCTGTGTCAGAGGTGTGGTGAAAGTCAAAGGGTGGTATTCAACACCAGCAACTGCAGAGGACCAGCACATTCTATTGTTCCTATTTCATCCTTTTGTTCCAGACTCATCATCTATTTCAGCTTTTTTTTAGATGAAAGGTTCTTGCATCCAATAGTAAAATTTCAAGCTGTGGCCAAATTCTGCAAGCCTTCATTAGTCAAGTTTTCCTGATTCACATTAACATTAGTGACAGGTAGTAGGCCTGCTCTTGCCAGTAAGCACTACTGCAGTGCATGATTTCTGCACACTGTTCTAGAGTACTGTTACAAGCACCAAAAGCAAGGTGAGCAGGCTCAATAATCAGAGTAGCAAGTTTTTTAAAGAAGTTCTGTTAGATGCAGTTAATTTAGCATGTTATTATAGCACTGAATATTAGTGTATGCTAAATTTTCCTCTGAAATGTTACTCTATATTGCTGCTTTCCTAGGTTATAAGGAGGGTATATAGATACGGGCAGATTCTGCATGATCACTTCTTAAAGAACAAATAAACAGTGTTTCAAGTCCGAGTTCTGGTTCATCATTAGGCTCTGACTGTGATCTGGCCAAGTAAGTTTATCTCACATAATAATCATACAACACTAATTTTTGTTCATTAATTTGATACTTCTTCCACAGTCGTCTTGGTTCACATACAGAAACAGACATCTTCTAGCCTGAGCAGGCATGCAAGAGTTGGATTTTATCCTGCAGCACTTTTGCTTCTGTTTTAACTTGATTATGTTCTGGGCTTATAAAGAGCTCTATTTACAAATAGGGCTCTGCTTTAGGTTTCTTTCATTTTGTATTGATGGACATTATCTTTAGAAACACTTCTGAATATAGCAGAAAAGTTTATTCCATCAAATACATTCAGCTTGGAATTAAAATACTTCCACAGCACAGTATTTGTGTGGCTATATTCTTTTCACTATGTTCAGCAGTATGATTATATGTGTGTCTAAGCCTAGCATTGACGATGCTTCTTGAAGAACAATTTACTGTGATGTGAGATATTTAAAGAGTGGTTTATTTTTTTTTGGTAGATAATTTAAAGGTTTAATGTTCTGCAGTACTATACAGAACAAATATGCTCAGGTTGCATTTTAAATAAATAGCCAAATTCTATGTCAGTTATATTAGTATAAACTTTGAACAACTGTAGTGTTTTCAATGAAATTACCCGGTTACAAAGATGTGAAGAAACAGAATTTTACTCCAATATGTACAAACTGTTTTCCTTAGTAAAGTTTAACTGTATTTTTAACGCGTAACTTGAAATTTAAAACAACATTGTTTCTCTCTTGACATGGTTCTTTTTTCTCCATTACTTGCATTTCTGCAGTGAAATAATGTGTTCAGTTAATGTTTTATCTCCCTTGCACCCCCTGAGACTTTGGAGCTTTCAGTTATCTACAGTGGTTCTGAAGTTTCTGCACAATGTCTCCAGGTCCTGGCTCTGTTACCAGTACGGGTATCAAGCTTCTGCAGTGACTGAGAATTTATGCACCCAGGATGGTTATCGCTGTGTGAGCAATGCCTACCATTCTGGGAAGAGAGGCTTCACATCTTCCTCAAGTGGAAGAGCCTTTCGAGGAAGACTCAAGTCAATCCATGCTGCTGGTTCAGTATCGATCAAGAGGTGGCCCCTCGTTAAAGCTGATAAGGTGGACCATGTTTTTCTTCCCAAATGAGAGATTACATTTGCTGGTACAAATTCATTGGTGATGATGCTTCTCACAGAGGTGAAAAGGCTCAGCAGTATTTGTTCTGAGAAATCTGAGTTCAGAGCAGATGGGCTGCCACAAACAGGGAGCTCATCTGCCATGGATGCCCCTCTCTCAGGATGCTGTGGCCATAGCTCCCAGCCCTGCCCCAAGTGCTGCCATACCCCTGGTGACCCTAAGAAGAGGGGTGTGATGCTGCACGGGGTGGTTGCACTTAATTGGACTAAACTGTCTTGTTTGACTCCAGACTGCTCATTTCTGCTGTAATCCCACTATTGCTTGTGTGCTTTCTGTGTTTCATTTATTGTTGTTTGAGGTAACTTTTATCTTGTTTAAAGGATCTTGTTAGATGTTCGAGAATGTTTTGACAGAGTTTATTCAGTCAGATGTGATACCTTTTTTGGCGTTGATATAGTCGAAATTGCTACAGTATGAAATTTCCCTTTATGTACTATTTTTTGCCTTATTTTAAAGGTATTGAGCCTTTGTTGCTTCCATTGGCATTAGTGGGTTTTCTTCTGAAAAATAAACAGACTGCTCTGTCTAGAAAGACTGGAACTCAACTGAGAACTTGCAGCCCAGCTTTTGATGTTGGTGATCATGTGTTCTTATTTATTTCAACTTTTTGTGGGTATTTTTGCCAGGAATTTCATTGGAAAGTGATCTTGTCAGTCAAAGTTACTATAGATTTACTATATTAAAAATGCAATACTGTCTATTTGTTACATAGTTGTATTTTTTTCATCACCCACAAGATGGCACCTCTGAATTTTTCTTTTAGAAAACCTTTTCCTTACATTGTAGGATAGAGCTAGTGGCTCAGCACCTCTCAGCTATATTGCTGTTCATGGCCAAGCTGGGTAATTTAAACTGTGTGATTATTTCTGCTCCATGTGGCAGCCACTTCTGTAATGGCTGTATTAAGGCATCATAATAGGTGAAAATAACAGGAAAAACTACTTTTTCATATTCATACCTTCTTTTTTAAATGCGCTAATCAAAGAGTTTCACATTCTCTATTGTAATCTCCAGGACACTTAGAATATGATCCAAAGAACAAGATGTGCTTGCAGAGAGCCACATATCCATGCTGCTAGTATACATGGATAAGTATGTTTAACTTAATTTCACACACAGTGTGTTCATATATTCAGATGAGACTAATCGAGAGGAAAATTAATGGAGAGGGGAAAAAAACAAAGCATTTCCTGTTGCTGAAAATCCCTTTGCTTTCCTATTCTTGTAATCCTAATGTCAAGCATTACAAAACTCTTCTGTGAGATAATCACACAAGTATTTTACAGTCAGAATGTTGTGGTTTCCCACAGGGATGAGGGCTCTGTCTGCATGGAAGATACCATCTGTACTCCTAAGGTGCCTCTGAGAATGGTGGCTCCTCTGTCCCGCAGTACTAGGCTCAGGTATCCTGGAAGCAGGCATCGAGGCCCTCTCACTAGGGATACCAGGGCGTTCGTGCCTGATGGATCACACTGGTGCGTAGCGTTGACTCTGCTCATTTAATGATCCCCCACAGTAACTCAGTGTATTTCCATGAGTATTTATGTGGGTTTCATGGTCCTGAACTGGGTTGTTCCAGGGATAGATACAATTTAATACAACCCTGTCAAAACTGGATCAACACATTTCTGTGAAGCCAAATTCCCCCTGGACAACATACCAATGTTTTCTGGTTAGCCACAGTTCTCACAATCACATTTTTTTTGTTTTTTTGTTTTTTTTTTTTTTTTTTTCACAAGGTTCCTACTGGCAGCAGATTTTCTCATTAAATTGAAAACTGCAGTTTAAGACAAGACATCCAGAAGGGTTTTGAACTCTCTTCTCTACAGAATGTCTATGTTTATTGAAAGGAATGCCAGGAGGAAATTCTGGTCTACATCAATAGGTGACTGCCATGTGTCCTGTTCATAAGTACAGCGTGACCACTAGGAAACTCTCAACCTCTGTGTTACAGCAGGCAAAGAAAATGGAAACTAGTATGTAAGAACCCAATTCCACAATCCTTAAGACCATAGTTAGGAGCTAGGATTACCTGTGTAAGTAGACATTATAAAGTTCTGTTGTCATGTTTGGTGCAATTAATGAAAAGGAATGCAATAAATTTAGAGGAAGAAACATATTTAACTACTGGAAATTATAAAGGATGCCTACAGTTGGTGACTCCATGTACACAGAGAGTATGTACTCATAAGAAGAAACAGTCCCTGAATAAGCTTCAGAGTCTCTGAGTAAGTTCCAGAATAAGCTGGAATGTAACTGGAGAAGGCAGCATAAAATAAATTGATGTAACAGAAAGATAATTGGACTTACTTGTATCTGAAAGAAATGTTATTCAGTAACTTTATGCTGGTCAAACCTGAGATACTGCCTGGCTTCCAGGATGACCTGTACACTAATGAGACATTCTGAGTAGACACCTTCGTTACATCATCTGGACAGTGGACAAAATACAGGGTCAGGTAAGAAATGAATTGAATCCCTCCTTTGTCAAGCTGGCTTTTAAGAATAGGAGAAAATAGTTGCAAAACTGGGAAGCTGCTATGGCTTCAGCTACTTTCTCAGACCACATCAAAGAATCTGCTTTATAATTGTCAGCCAAGAGCATGATATGCCTGGAAGGTCCACTCTACTCTGCAGAGAGGATGAAGTGATTTTGGCATATTCTGAGCAGACTTAAACAAACATAAGTTCTGATATCAAGGATGCTTTCTTTAGTACGCAACAGAAAAAACAGTTCTACTAGGCTAGAAATTCCAAAGTTCCATATGGAAATAAGCCAGCTGGACCAGGGAAACAGTCCTTTCTCCAGTGGTCTCTTTAAATCCAAGATTAATGACAGTACAGTGCTGTGTGGATCAAACTTGATGATCAGATCCTTAATTTCTATAGGACACTGAAACTCAAAGAAAAAGTGCACTTCTACTCTTAGTGTGACTCTAACTGCATAAAGACCTGGGATGTTTGCACTATCCTTGCCTTCTAGCATTAAACAGGAATT
>JAVHNF010043266.1:1125-11279 GCA_034783455.1 Micropsitta finschii
CCTTCCTCTTGGCTAAAGGAAAAGGACATAATTACTTGATAAAGGAAAAAGAAGTGGGACCAGGTTTGGGGGGAAGTTCAGAGTGATGGTGTCTGTCTTCCCAAGGAACTGCTATGTGTGATGTAGCCCTGCTTTCCTGGAAATCGCTGAACACCTGCCTACCAATGTGAAATGGTGAATTTAATTCCTTGTTTTTCTTTGGTTGTGCACACACCTTTTGCTTCACCTATTAAACTGTCTTTACCTCAAGTCAGGAGTTTTCTCACTTTCACTGTCCAACTCTCTCCCCTCTCCCACCATGGAGGAGTGAGTGAGTGGCTGTGTGAGACCTAGTTGCCAGCTGGGGTTAAACCATGACAAAGAGATGCAGGTAGAAGCCACCACATTCTAGTCACCAATAAACAGGGTGTTAAATGTATGCCTCCCAAAAAGAAAAACTCCTCACAGGAGCTACCAGCATACATGAGCAAATTAAGCACTTGAGAATGCTATATTATAAATATATCTGATACATAGCTGAATCAATACTATTTTTTTACAGCAGTCTCTTTTGGATTAAGGTGATCCTTTGGATTCTTTCACTGTTAAGTACCGATTCTAGAAATCTGTTTATACAGTTTCATATCTGGAAATGGTATCTACAGCCATAAAATTGTGTGGTTTTCCAAATTTTCTGTTAAGGATACTGTATCTTCTTTGAAGCTGGCTCATAAGTTGATATCATCACCGTGCAGGCGCCACAGCCACCTCCTCCACAGCCATACTTGGTTCCTGTAAGATGGACTGAAAATGCTGCCATTAGGGAAAAAAAAAAAATAAGTCAGGTTGCGTTCTGGCCTTTATTCTGCACAAAAGCTTGAGGCCACCTTTTTGCTGAACCACTACAGAACACAGAATTGGTTTGGTATGACTGCACATGTATCAGACTCTATGTTGGATTAAAATTTTCAGTGAAAGTAAGATTGAATGTAAGGAATGACATGACCAAAATCCTGGTCTCAAGAAAACAGAAAACTTGATTTCAACTTCTGTTGGAAGAGGGGTAAGTTGAGATAGAAAGAGAAAGTGATAAATAGTTTCCCAACTGAAAATTATGAAAGAAATATGTAATAGGCAAAACAGCTATATTCCTGAAGTTCCAGTGGAACACTAAAACCAATATCCCTTCTTCTCCCAGAGGGCCCATTCATAGTCATATTAATCTTGCCTCCCATCTGAAAAATCACATTTATAAGAGAAGTACTCATTTCTATGAATCTGTAACAGTGGCCAACCTGAAGCTGTGAACTGACAAACAGCTAATCTGGTGCTCTACAGCCACCAAAAGGAAGATGACTTACTCCCTATTTCTTCTGTCCTTCCTCTATATGCTCCAAAACCCAAGATCTCTTGCACTGAGTCTTTTTCTCACCTGTCTCTTCCACGAACTAACTAATGATGAACTGACTACTTGGCAGTTAAGACCCTAACCGAGCTGTAAGAGAGACTTCTACAGAACTCCTACTCTATCAAACTGTACATATACCAGCCAAAAAGTTCTTAGGTTTCTTTACGGGGGGAGAGGTACACACATACATGTCATACCTGATGACATAACTTTGTTTAGGAAACCAGGCTAAAAATACAGCAGTGCAAGGAAGAGTATTTGGCTTAAGAAAGACACATAATTTAATATGGTTGTTTTATTGCAAAGGAGTCACAACTTCCTTAACCTAGAAAATCACCTTTTAATTATAATTCCTGAGAATTTTGTTCTGATAAGGCTTTCAAAAGAGTGATTTATTTGAAGTAACTTTCAAATAAGGGGACAAGAAAAGGATACGTCTCCTTCGCAGGTAAGATAACAGCATTTGTTCAGGATCAGCGTTTTTCTCTATCACCTGCAGTAAGAAATGAAAAACAAGGTTTAACAAAGAAACCAAGGATTTTCAAAACACAGGGCACAGATTATATTCCCATAAAGCCAGAGAGAATTCTTCTCTAGTTCCCCCTCTTAGAACTAGACTAATTGCAAAGATCACGGAACAGTTTGGGCTCCTTCTGGAAATTTCGTCTCAGACGGATAAGTTTTATAGAAAAGAAGTGCCAGGGCACCTTGCAACTACTAAAAATAACTGCTGCTCAGTGAAAGGTCATACTGAGGCCACATTAGAAGTGAAAATGCAGGAGAATTTTGCTATGATAGAGGCAGCATAGCATAAAGAATGTTTTGCAGATTTTTAGAGTGCCCCTGACACTTTCACTGACTGGGATGAACACTTGAGAAGCCTGTAAGACTATCAGCAGGATCCAGTTTTCTTCTAGCTTTATATAAACTTTCACTTGCCCTAACAGACTAGCAATAGAGAGCAAGAGAAAAGCCCACATTCTTGACAGATTACAGTATTTCTTATTCCATTGCTTAGAATCAGCTAGTCCATTCCAGTTACACTGAATCAACAGCCAGTTTAATTCTTGCAACATTATCTTTGGCCAGTATGTTGGCCAATCGTCCGTATTTTGGCACCTGAGTCTTGCTGACTTTCTGTCATGCCTCTGAAACTCTAATACCATCTGATACTTCTCCCAGTACCATCGAAGACGAGAAGCCAGGCATTTACACATGAAAAACTAGTTTGCTTGCCAGCCAAATCTGATACCTAACTGAAAATTCATTTCCTTTTGATGTGTTTTTTCCCTCAAACACAGCACAGCTAGCTAAAACGGGATGTTGTAATCGTATTTGTCCTCTTTCTGCTGCTTCTCTCCTTCTAACAGCACTTGCTGTAAGCAGAAGAGCATAGTAATACGTGGGGGTGGATTCACTTCCTACCAGCAAGGAGATGGGAACGAGTGCTTCTGGAAGCTTGTGTGAGCATTCAGTTAAGTCTGAGGAAACCAAATCCGTGCCCACACTCTTCAGGGTTACTTCTGGATCAGCAGCCGCTCTTTCTCCACACTCTTTCCGGACAACACTTACCTTCCTCCCATTCACATAGAAAATCAGGTCGTCGGCAGCCGCTCCTCGAAGAGACATCGCGTCCCAGCCAGGAATCAGCCGCAGCAGACGGGGCCGCAGCAGACGGGGCCGCAGCAGACGGGGCCGCAGCAGACGGGGCCGCAGCAGACGGGGCCGGGCCCGGGCAGCGGGGGGCGGGAGAGGGGCGGCCCGAGCGGTACCGCGCCCGCCGCCGGAGGCTGAGCCGCCGTGCCTGGAAACGTGACCCATCAGCTGTTCCTGACATCGACAGCCAGTCACGCAGTTTATATACCGGATCCTTTTAAGACATATTCAAACCTCGTGCTTTCCCAAAGGACATGTTCGTTCCTTCAGAGCAAAACGGCAACGTGAGCGTCGTTAACTGTTGAGACACTAACACTAAAATCTGCAAAGGTAATTTTAAATTGTTGTAGAATCCAACAATGTAGTGGTGATGATCCCAGTGGGAATTTTGTATATACCTGCACTCGCAAGATAATCACAGTAACTTCCAGGTATTACAAGCATTTGTAAGGGCTACTTGTGGAAGCAAGGGTTTATAAAATCATAAATATTTTCCTCTTCCTGTTTAAATACATAGAATTCATTTTCCTACAAATTTTAAAACAATTGAAGTCTTTAGTAGTAGTAAACTATTAAATGTAAAAAATGGGTAAAAATAAAGATTGAATGAATATGAGAAAAAGCAACTTTGAATTGATAAAAAGAAGTTAAAAGTTACCTTATCCTCAGAAAAATAGCCTTAATCCCTGCAGCATCTGCAGATTAATTTTTATCTCAACTGAGCTGGTTTTACATCTTTTTCCTGGCAAGAGCTTCTAATGTATCAACTGATCCAGTAAAATAAAGCACATTTGGTGAAGATTCAACAGGCAATGTCTCATTATTCATACAGTACCTAAAGTAAGAAACCATTTTGCAGAACAATTAAAAGAACTGCATCCTAGAAAACAGAGTCAATTTTCTCTGTGCATAGAACATCAGTTTGAACAACAAAACAAGTAAGGATGGAGAAAACAAGGGAAGAAGGGCAGTAGCAACAGTACCATTATTTCAGAGTTACTGAAAATAGCTTTGCACATCTTCAGGTCATTTTCTTTATCCTTTGCTACTTGTAAAGATATTTATACTAAACAGAAGAAACTAAGGCATAAAGCCCTAGACCTTATACTTTCATTGAAAATTACATGCTTTTATTTGGAACACTGTAGCAGCCTAGCTGGTAACACCTGAGGCTGCGTGGAATAACAGGACCTTCACTAAGAAAATAATTAAGACCATTTCGAAAAAGATTGGGATTTTTTTCTGAGAAAATGAAGCATGTGCTTCTATTTCCAGCTTTCAAACCGTAGCCAACAGAGAAAAACAAATGCTTTTTAAAAATCACTGTGCTTCGCTTCTGCAATGCCAGCATAGGGAGCACAAGTGGTAACAGATACTTCTTTTGCATTTCTAATGACACAGCTGGTGATGCTGATAAACAGTGAAAACTAGCAAGAACATTTCAGTTAAAAAAACCCAAGCAATTAATTACAAACTTGGTAAAAAATACAAAAAATGTATAAAAATATTCTATGTGTAATTATTTTTAAAATCACATTGAATTTCCATATTGGTGGAATACTTTTTCCCATGGGGGTCTTGCTGTCCTTGTTGCTGTACATTTACAATCTTTGCATGGACTCTGGAATGGGTGACCATAGCTAGACAAGCTCTGTTTAGGGGATAAGGTCCCCTTTGTAAACTCCCTTGCTAGTGGAGTATTTAACTCCAAATTCATATATGGAATGTTCTACAGGATCTTTGGGAAACTGCCTTGGAGCTACAGACTCTCATTAAAAAAAAAAACAAAACAAAACCCACAACAAAAACCTGTAAATAATGCTTTTGTGCCCCTTTACTGCTTATGGTTAAAAACCTACATGTAGAAGGAACGCACCTGAAAGTTCCATCTAGCTTCCCATGTATGACATGTATGACTTCAAAATATGCAGCTGAAATTCTGGCATCTCACAGGAGAAGGATATCAGTTCCCCTTGTTGAATTTCATGAGATTCCTCTTGGCCCATTTCTCCCGGCTGTCCAGGTTCATTTGAATGGCAATGGAACCATCCGGTGTTTCAGCCACCCCACCCATTTTTGTATCCACTGCAAATCTGTATAGTCTGTTTCATTATACAGGTTGTTAATGATTACATTAAACAGTACTGGCCCCAATGTGAAACCCAAGGGAGCTCTAGTGTTTTGCCTCCAGCTGGAGGCAAACTGCATGCTGTTGATCATAACCCTTTGGGACCAGTGGTTCATCCAGTTTTCAATACACCTCACGTTGCACTTAACAGATACTTTGTCAGCTTGTCCATGGAGTTTTGTCAGAGGCATGTCAAAAGCCTTACTAAAGTTGAGACAAACAACATCTACTGCTCTGACCCACCAACCTAGTTTTTGCACAGGAGAACACCAGTGGGTTAATAAAGCATCATTTCCCCTTTGTAAATCGATGCCAACTACTCCCAGTCATCTTCTTGTCTTTAACATGTGGAAACAGTTTCCAGGACTGTTTTCTCCAACAGCTTCCCAGGGTACAATAGAAGCTACAATGAAGTACAAAGAGTAAAGTTTGGTTTGGTTTTTTTAAGAATATATTATGCGTTTAAGAATATTAGTTACACCTCTTAGAAAGAGGTGCACCATAACACATGAAAGGAACAGCTAACCAAAGATCTGGTCTCTAGAAGTTTCAACAGTGAATGCCTTTGGAAAAAGTATAAAAATTTCTACTGCAGGGCTCTTTTCTTTCTGGCTGCCTCCAGCACATACTCTGGACACGAGACTTCTCTCTGCTGTTTCTCAAGATGAGACTTCCTCATTCAAATTTCAGTGTGATTCTGTCAAATCCAAAAGTCAACTATCTATCACACACACACAAGAAAGGACTGTCTCCAACTATTTCAGTAATCAAAATCTGAGATGCTTGTGTCTGTTCCAACCAGCATTTACTCATGATAAGTATGAAAAACTCACACTAAAATTCCCAAAGCTGATTTATTTTGGTTCTCATTAAAACATACAATTTTCTTACAAATTAAGAAGTGCTGCAAAACCTTTGAACAGAATTAAGTACTAGTGATCAGAAATGCAAAATATAGAGTGGAGCCTAACCTGTGTTTGCCTTTCTCAGTAAAGTATTCTGTGTCACTTATATAGACTCCTTTCCAGGAAATTCCATACCTGAAGACTTTACTAATCAAAGAACAATAAACACTCTATACAGCTAACCATATATATGTAGTTCAAAAATTGTACCCATTTTAGAAGAATTGTTCATAAAGGCAATTTGCTTTTCTTCAAATCAATTTGGATTTACTTTTAAAGCTTCTTTTTTTTACTTTATAGACTGGAGAATTCAGAAACTGTGTATCTGTAAACTGATCCCCACGCCTTAATTTGCTGTAAACAAAAGAAATAAAGGACAATGTATGAATATCACAAAGCACCTATGTAACTACAATTATAATACCAATTCCAAATGGTAAATACCCTCAGTGAAAGCTTGATACACTAAAGAAATTAAATTTACAGAAATGCGTCTGAAATAGCAAGGCACAGGTTAACTGTTTTCCGAACAAATGCTAAAAACTAGTAGTCTTTTTATGTGTCCTGTATCATATTAATATGTAATTGTAACTCCATTCCCTAGAAGAAAAAACTCAAAAATTATTTATACCAAAAGCTTAACAGCATCCATTCAGGACAGTATACCTGAAAATCAAATACAAATAGGAGACAGGAATCTAAAACCTTGAGTGACATCTGCATTTTTTTCAGTTGTCAGGTACTGACTCCAGAAGTACAGAACCTTACCATTGTTGGGCATAAGAGAAGACTGTATAAATATCATAATATTACAGCATTTAGTATTCAATTAGTAAAATAAAACCATAACTCTAATCCCTGTGCATTTCTTGTACAAGCTATGTGGCATAAATATTTCTGAAAAGCCAACAGTAAAGTGAAAAGACACTTCCTACATTACTTTTAGCTCCTATTTATCGTCAGTCTCATGGCTGCAGTTTATTGCTTCCTTACAGAAGTAAACAAAAATATTTTGTGTACAAGAACATATGCTAAATTTTTTTCCAAAAAAAGAGGAAGACATACTCCTTTTAAACCTTTGTCATAAAGTTGCTATAATCCTTGCAGTCTCAACACTATTATGGGGAAACCTTAATACTGTCTTTACCTCATGAATATGCATTCTGCTAATACACACAAAACACAGCTTAATTCTTCCTTAAATTAGTATTTTACTTAAACAAAAACCCCAAACCAAATCAGCCAAACCAAACAAAAACCCCAGCCGACTCAGTGGCAAGAAACTCTCAAAACATTTTCAGAAATAATCAACCTAAAGGTCCACTGGGATTTAGATGTATTCATGTAAATGCTTCCTAATGGAAGCTTGGCTTTAAAATCCTGCTTTGAATTTTAATAGTTATTACAAAATTTATGTGTTATCTTTTAACAGTCTTGTAAATCCTGTGCCACTAAATCTGCTAAGAACACTGAGAGTTAAGTAACTAATTATGGAATTAAAATATCTTAAACTTGAAAGTATTTCTTATATTACACACAGCAAGTTAAAGCAAAATGACTGCATTATATATTATTAGTGCATAAATTATATTGCCACTTGATAATATTACAAGGACGTTACTGTGGTACAAGCTTACACTTAAATATAACATTTACATTATCCACCTGTAAAGGGGTTTCTATCATGTATTATGTGTAAGAATTCACTTATTCACTACTAGTATCAAATGTTATATGCTGTATTTAAATGTTACATTATATGCTGTTCTATATGTCGGTGTCTTACTTCAGCACTTGTAGATCCTGCCACACTAACAGGTAATGTTTTGTGTCAACACTGAAGAATCTTTCCAAAAGAGATATGTGAAATAAATAGTTCAACTGTTTAATTGGGGGGTTTAATAGCAAATCTTTATTTCGGATAGGCAACCAAAAGCACAAAAGCCGTAATTTACATAAACCTACCTGTTTAGCTGAGGTTCTTTGTAGCAAATACTGGCTCTTGTTCGTCTAGATGGTGCTGCTGAATTTTCTTCTAAGGTTTTGCAGGATTTAGGTGAAGAAGTGTGCGACTGTGTACTAGTATTTGTAACATCTTGCAAGATCTTTCTCCCTTTGAATACAGAAGTGTATATGCCTACTTTAAGTACTTTCAGAATTGAGTAAACTTTTAATGTATTTATTAATTCAGGTACTTTGGTTACTGGTCTTACTCTAAAAATGCTCCATGAAAAATGGACAGATGAACAAAGGAAAGGCAACTACAACAGCTTTCAGCCTCCTCAGATTTGGAGCTGTTTGAGGTCTGCTACGGCTCTTGGAACATTTTAAGCCCCATAAGCACCATAATTTGCAGCCAATGGCTTAGAACTCCCAAGAGTTATTTCTTTTAAAAAGATAGAACTGCACACAGCTCATGACCTTGAATGCAGGACAGGGGGCATACATGCACAATATAAAGATGCAACCTGTATAAGCGTTCTTCAGTCCTGCATTTTCCTATTTTAAGCCTGCTCTTGGGGCACATATGCATAATAAAGAACATAGCAAGGTGATTAAGTGGGCCTCCTTATCTTTAAAACTGTATACTACCAAACTATTTACAATGCCTCATATTTTGAGCCACTGAACATGCCTAAGAGTTGAAAGTACTCCTTGAAAAAGAGTAACCAGCTTTGGTAGAAGTAGTACTATTTGTTCCATCTTTCTGTAATCCCCTAAAGACAATTCAGAATGCCAGACTAAACAAGACAAGTATTTTAATAACTTGGGACAAATACTGAAGTTATTCATTAGCCTGCATTTCAGAAAGTTCTAACCCATTTATTGATCATAGTCTATGAAAAACACTAAGATCTAATGCAGACAGCAATCCAAGATGAAATAAATAATCTTAATCTGTTTCTTCCTTCGAAGTTCTTCCAAGAGTGTACATTCCTCACTGATACAGGTCAAGGCTTAGATTTACTGCATTCATATGAGAATGTTTGGAATATAGTTTTTCAAAGGAACTAAATTTAAACCACTCTTCACTTCTCAAGTTTGAATGCTTTACCTTAAATTCTGTGGCAGCAAATGGATGCTGTTTATCTCACAAATTCACAGACATATAGCGTAAGAGATTAACTTTCTGTTGTGCTTATCTTCAGACTAATAAAATGTATATTTACATACCTTTATTTCTTTATTATAGCATTTAAAGGCTTTGACCAACCTAGCATACACACTCTTAACTGATGGTCAAGATGATAAAGCTAAATTCTACTACCCTGTAGTAGAATCCTATACTTAGATCAAGTAAAACATCTCACTGGGTAAGACTGATCATTTCACCAACAGTTTTCTGAAATGTGTTAAGCAGAGACATCAATTCAGAGTATTTCTGCTAACTTCTGAGAGACATATTAAGGTGACTTTGGGCAGCTTGCAGCAAGTCCCACCTGATTTATGAAGGCAAAAGAAAAAGCACTGTCTTTGAAGGAGCTTGTTGAAGAAGAGCAATGCTCATTTGGTGTAAACAAGAGGCCCCTCTGATGAAAAACCTCCCAAGTTTGGCTTTAAGATCTTGATTTGTACTGGTTTTAAAGTGAAAGTAAACTGTTACTCCAAGCTTTTCCTAAAGCTTAAGGTTATAGATCAGTTCAGATTTTTTCAAGCACTAAAAGTTTTGAGACATCTGTAAGTCTGCATTATTTAGGAAAGCAGAATGCCTGCATGAATATTTATGTCCATATAGATCTAATTATACAGAGACTTTCATCATAGGAGACTTTCAAGGTATATTTCTAAGTACAGATCAGGGTAGTGATCAGAAGAGCTGGAATCATCAGAAAGTCTCGCATTTCCTGGCTTTCTTTTCATTCAAGATACAGATTTGGATATAGAAAAATGAACTGGTTTTTGAACTATGCTTAAATGGATGAAGATCAAATGATTGGCTTGCTTTTTATGACAGTAGTCCTTGATACTGCTGATCACAAGGGTTTACTAATTTATCTGTAAAGCTAATGCAATTATGGGATCTTTCTTCTACTTTCCAAAGAAGGAATCAAAGATGAGAAGATGCAACTACAAATTA
>JAVHNF010043275.1:3728-22780 GCA_034783455.1 Micropsitta finschii
AATAGGTCAGTTACATCAGCTTCCCTTGTATGGGTAGGTATTCAATACGGTTGACAATTGGTGATATGCCACCAAACTTCCTTCAGTTTATCAGCATCATAGTTGTACTGGAGGGCCCAAACCTGGACCCAGTACTCTAAAACAGCAGTCTAACAGCTGCCAAATAAAGAGGGATATCACTTCCATTGATCTCCAGACCTTTCCATTAGTCAGTATAGTTCATCTGAAGTGTAAAGAGCATTGATTAAGTCAAAAATAGGGCATGTTGAAATATTTTTGTTAATTTCTAAATCTAAATTCTGTTGCTTCTAGCACTTAAAAATTACAACATCAGATGTCTATGCAAGGTGCATATCTGTGAAGGAAATTTCATCACTGCTTGTTGGAAGGAAAATGGCAGAAAATTCTTAACATAAAATGAAACAGAGAATACAGGGAAATTCAGAAACTTGCCAGTTTTAGTAAAATACGTATGTTCTGTACACTAAGTGCAGATAAATGCTTGACTCCATGTCTTGTATTTCTTGCTCTATTACTTCTTGTCAGTTCAGATGAGTTCTTAGAACTTTGCAAAGTTAGTACTTATTTATTGCCATATTAGGCTGTGTTGGTGAACTAGGATGAAACTCTTGTCTGGATGTAAAAACTCTGAATTCTGAGTCATGTTCATAATAGCTGTAGTTGGAAAGGAGGGGTGTAGTGTGTGTGAGCATAGAGAAATAGGTCTAAAAAAAATAGCTTGCTTTAATGCCAGCACTGCTACTTAATCTCAAAGTTGTTGCTGTTACTGATATTTCTAATCCTTCATCCAAGTATCAGTTTATGGGGTTGCTTGGATATTGTTTCTCTGTGTACATGTAATTCTCAATTGTATCTACCCATACGCAGAAAACTTTAATGATTTTTCTTATCTACAAATGTTTTTCTTTTGGGTATTGTTAGTATTCTATAGAGGAAGCAATCTGTCTCTGCTTATGTTTTTATGGCACACAGCATGTCAGTTTCTCTTCTAAACAGGGGTTCTGGTTCTAAAACCAAGTAGTAATTAATCAGAATTAGTTACCTAGACTGGTGTGATAAAAGGCAGTACCATAATTGTTAGGAGGCAGCATGTTAATGCATTAGAGGAAATGTGTTTGAGCAATGTATGTACTTCACTAGTCATGGTTGTATAAATCAGGAAAATTATAATTGCTTTCTGGGAGGGGATGAGGTATCTACAGCTTTCAATTAAGAATAAATTTTAGTATTGGTTTTTTATTTTTTTGATGCTTAGCAGAATTATTTGGTTTTTTACTATATCATTTTGTGCTGCTACACCATTTTCTTAACAAAGTCATTGTATCTTCTAGTATCTGTCCAGATTTGACAGGTGACCATTGTTTTGTTCATGCCAATAAAGAATGCCTATTTCATTTATTATATCCAAAGGATGTGTTCAGCCTTAGAAATAGAAACAAATACCAAAGGCATTACAGAAATCTTGCAGTCCTAAGAACAGAAAGAAAGGTAATGAATAGGAACATAATGGTGATAGCTTAAAAGCCTTTTTGGGAGAGGAAGAAAGAAAATGCTTTCAGTGCTTTCAAATTTATTGTGAAATAGGATTATTTTAATTTTTAAATGGTATGCCTTTTAGAAGTTTCACACTAGATGGCATTCCAAAAGTGGGAAAGGAAACCCATAATCTGAAGACTAAGATGCAGTGGCAGTGATAGGAGGGTGAATGGATCTATTATGGAGGTCTTGTGGATAAGTTATTACAATATTGAATGCCCATTTAAAGGTCTAAAGAAAACAAATTACTTAGTATATTGGAAGTTCTCAAATGTAAGGAATTGCTCTTTTTGTTATGGAGTAGTGGCAGTGATCCCTAGTGAAAGGTCCCAAGAAAAGAGTTAGAATTGTCAAGGCCACAGAACTATAAGCTGATTGCTTTATGTATTATTTCATAAACATGCACCCTGAATATGTGAACCTCCAAAGAAGGGGATATGAACAAAAACAACACACCAAGAATCTCAATATTATATTGAACTGCGTAAATAAGCCCTTTTACAGTTACAGAAAAGAAGGATGGGGAAGAGGAGCAAAAGTTTGCGTCTTTGGTTGTGTCTGTTGGCAAATTCAAGCATGCTGGAGTGCTTCCTTAGCCACTGAAGTATGCGTGACTCTGCTACTGAACTGATAGTTATTCCTGCCATGGAGTATTCCATTGTGAACTGCCCCTGAACAGTTCATGGCATGGCTCAGCCATCAGGGCATCACAATGATTTTATCCAGTAGCCAGTCTGAACATGACATCCTGTTTTGGTTATTTGAGAACAGCTCACTAGTGTACCGGGAAGACTGGTCTTTGACAACTGATCTTGATGACCAAGGATAGCTCACTAGTTGAGGCTTTGGCCTTCACATTAACAATTTCTGTGTAATACAGATTATTTTATCTGCCAGTTCTGAAGAGGGAATAGGCTGGGTATAGAGTAGTTAAACACGTTCTTATTCTGTTTGGCTTATGGGCGATACATATGCTAGAAAAAGTTCGTTTGTTTTTGTTTTTTTTTTTTTTTTTTCCTCAACTCACATAGCTGTTTCCATGGCTAATAGGATATTTGTGAGCATTTTCATGCTGTTGCTTTCAGAGCTCCATTATTGGTTGTTTCTTTTGCAGGGAGTCCGATTTGAATGTCAGGTACATTGCACTGTCTGGTTCTTACTGTCATAAGCAGCTGTGAAAGATGCTATAGAAAATGAGGTTAGTCAGCTAGACTTAAGGGATATTGGAGAATGATAATAAGGCAATCTTCCTCTAAGGCTATATTCATGACTTACCACTTCCTTGGAATTTTTGTTGTGGTGCTAGACACTTTTTCATCTCTTTTTTTTTTTTTTTTTTCAAGCAGTATTGTTGGCTATTGCAAGGCATTTTCTCAGTAAACTTTGGAGTTAAGGATTGGATATGAGTGTTCTTCCTTATGCTACATTTTGTCTCTGCAAACATGACATACTGAGGATTTCTGAAGTATATATGGTCTGAATTAAGAACAGTTATTGTTATTTTCTTTCATCTGATGTTTAGATGGTTTTCAGTATCTTCTATGACTTTTGTATTAGGACCTTAATTGTGGATCTGATTTAATAGCATATGCCTCTGGGATATATCTGTCTATATGTAGAATGTAGATAAACATAGGCTATAGATAAACATAGAATATAGATAAACATAGAATGTAAATAAATTCATGTTTTCTTGTCCATTGAAAGAATTGAAATGCTGGAAACAACGTCTTTGCATGCTGCTCCATTCCTCTGCTTTCCCAGTCACCTGCAAGCTCAGTAGTAAAAAGTACCCATTCTTAACTCTTCTCAAAGTCCTTCACTCAGAAGTGTAACTATAAGTAAAATTGCAATGTTTGTCTTACAGGCTATTAAAAAGTCCTTTGATTACAAGACAGTGCGGTCTTGCCTCTGCTAATGTGTAGGATACTTTTGTTGGGTTTTGTTTGTTTTGTTAAACAAATATTTGTGTTCTTTGTTACACCCCGTAGGTCAAGAGAATAGTGGTATTAAAGCCTATGGTATGAAAACTTTCTGATCCTTGGATGATTTGTTTGTTGTAATGTTGTCCAAATAATACTCTTTAGTAGAACCAATCACCAACTGAAGGAAAATGTTTGTAAATTAAAGTTACACCATCATGAACATTTTTCTACAGGGGGATTATTCAGGGTTTGTTTGTCTTGTGCTCATTCTGGTCAGAATACCTCTTCCATTGTTAGTCCAAACTTTTTCCCACCATCTGTATGTCTTTGGAGTGCCTTCTTTCCTGTCTGTTATCTTTGGACTCTTAGGAGTGAAGCTTTTTTTACTAGAGTTCCTTTGAGCATTTGCTTCTCAGAAATCTGTTGGATCATTTTCAGAGGATCTTCCGACTTCAATTTGCACAGTTAAAATCTCATTTTGGGATTTTCGCCATGTGAAAATACAATAGTACTGTTTATTAAAATTATCCTTATGGATTTTTTTACGTTCTTATGTGGGATCCACTGGGTCTCAAATAATAATTTATCTTGCTCAATGCTATGTAGGATCCTTTTCAAGGTTTATGACTCAGGTAACACTTATAGTTTTCCATGGATTGCGGAAACTTACCAAAACATTTAAAAAAACCCAGAAACAACCCAAACCCAAAACCACACAAAATCTTACTTCATCAGAGTAACTTTTGTAATTGGGCAAAATGAAGCTTGGCCTCATTTTAATTATACTGGTATTGCATGGGCAATACTTTTCTGTGCCTTTTCAAAACCTTCCATTCAAGGAAGTTGAATCTTTTTTCACACTTTCCCAGGTATGAGAACTGATAGCACTAGCTGTTGTGTTGTCATTACTTTATTCCCTGAAGAGGAAAAGACACACTGCTTCTAGTCTGTCCAGTGCTCTTCTGTGAAAATGAGCTTGAGCTTATCTTTCTTTTGTCAGATCAAATAGTGGGTATGCTGGCATCAGGTGAGTCTTTTGTATTCCTAACTTTTTAAAATCCAGCTGAACTAAGATGCAGAATGTTTTCAAGTTCTTGACCTTTAAGAGAAACCTCAAGTCATTCACTAGACTAGTGGTGACAGCTTCTGAATTTCTCAGTACGTGTCATACTGTAATGTTATCTGTAATCTTAATGTCGATTTCCAGACCTTGTCTTTACTGAAGATATAACTGTCTCAATAACATTAAGCTCATTCGTCACAGTGAAACTGTGCTTCATTTTATCCAATGACTTGTAAAGTTTTACATCAGATTCTGAAAAATTGTTAGAGCATGTAATCCGTTCTAAACACAACAAGTTTTCCACTACTAAATATAGATGTAATTTAAAGCTATACTATATATATATAGCTCCTAACAGGAGTTCCTAGGAGTATTCAGTAACTTCTGTCTAGGTAACTTGGATTTTCTTGGGTGGTTTTGGTGTGGTTTGTTTGTTTAATTGTTTTTTTGAGGGGGTCTTTTTGTTTGTTTTGTTTGGTTGGTTTTTTGGGATGGGCTTTTTTTGGTTTTAAAGACAGGTTCCTTTTTCGGTTTGGTGTCATTATGGCTTCTGAAGTGTAAACCACTAGTACTACATGGTCAGGGTGAGAAGTTGGTCAGGACTGAAGAAAAATAAGCTGTCACAACATTATTCAGTTCTTTAAAAGTACTAAATGATACTCTGCTCAAAATTTATATGTTTTCTCTTTCATACCTGACCCTTGCTTTGTTTTTAATACCATGATTTCCCACATATGAACCTTTCACAGTATCCTGTAAAATGCAATGTATGTGTATCTTGGCTAGTTTTATATAGCCTTGTTTTCTTTTTGTCTATAGAAATTCTTGTGATAAGCCCAAATAATTGAAATATTTTTAAAACATTCCCTCCTACCCATTTTTGAGGTGTAGAGTGTGAAGGATTGTTCTTGTTCTTGAGTTTTTGGTATATTTCCTAAGTTAATCTTTATGTTCATAGTCACGCCATTCTATTCTAAATCTATAACAGATATAATAGATGAACAAGAGGAGACATACCACCCTACAAGTCTCAGTTGTGGCAGGTGCTTTCTGTAAGCTAAAGCATTATTATTCTGAGAAAACTCCTCTAAATCCATTTACTCGCATACCCACTTTAGAGGGTGGAAAGCTATATAGAACTTGCTGCCATTCCTAGTGTATTGTGTAGTAAGAATACTGAATGAGATGTGCTATAAAAGATAATTAAATTATATGGAATTGGGAATTATGATGATTAGTGTTTGTTTTAGCCTGAAACCTAAATGTTGATTTGAACATGCATCACATTCTTAGTTCCAAAAATATCTGGTATACACATCATACTAGGTTTTTTCCTGATCAACACAGTGAAATACGTTTAGGCCAGGAGAACAATTGCTGACAGATTAGAGAGAAGGCTTGTAGACTACTATCTTTTTATATGTGTAGTAATATGTTGCAAGAAATTCAGGAGAAGCTCAAGCTCTAAGAGCTTATCTTTGCTCAATTTTCTTTTGTCTCCTTTTTTCTATTTTTTAAGTATTTGTTTATGTTTTGCGGATGTGATTTCCATTAGTGCTATTTGCCATTTGTCAGGAAACTATTCAAATGCAGCATCTCTTTCTACTTCAGTACTGCAAGGGTATGACCAACTAAAATACGGTAGCACCAAGTTATAAGTATCTCAGCTGCTTTCCAGTACCTTGTGACCAGCATGTCTGTGTTGCGTAACAGTTAATGCAGTAGCTCTCATGGCTAAAGGTTCCAAATGTCATTGTCTACCTTCGTGTCTTAATTTCTGCATGTTTCCTCCTGTCCAACTGAGTAGATTAAATAGGTCAGTACTCAACTAACCAGATTCCATGTAATTCCATTCTTTCTAAAGAAAAGTCATGTCTTTAATTTCTTTTACCAACTTTTGGTTTTCTTTACCAACAAAAGGCATAGAAACGTTTGATATTTGTAAATCCATGTTTCATTCTCATCATCAGTAGCACGTGTGAACCTCATGAATGTTTTCTTCCACTTACTCTTTGTCTATGTAGTCCACTTAGGAATCCGTCTCCAACAGGAAACTTTAGAATGCTACAACTGTTTTTACTGAAAAAGGGGTGATATCCAATGTGCATTCAAGTTCAGTATTAAGGAATTCCTTGTTTCTGTGATCAGTTTCCTTATTAATGATACATGTTCATTGTCCTATTGCAAAATAGTGTTGCAAATGAAAACTTGTCATTATTGACAAGTCTTAAATGAGTTAGTATCTTCCTCAGCTGATTACTTGTCACTCTAAGATACTGCCTTAACTCACCTCCTATACTCATCTTCTCCATTTATATTTGAGATACTAAAGCACTAACTGGCTTCTGGTTGTAATATCCTATGTATAGCTTTATGGGAGGAAATCTAGAAAGGTATCAAGCAAAATCAAGAAATGTGCCACTGTCAGATGATTTATTACTTTTGTGTGTATTTACTTCTTTTATTAGTTAAGGTAGTTGTCTTTATGCAAAGCCCTAGTTAATTTGGGGCTCTTAAGTTTTTTTTTGTTTGTCAGCAGCTAGTAGAATAAAATCCCAGTGGGGTTGTAGAGCTGGTGTTTATGGTAAGCTGCTACTATCATTTAAAGAAATTTTACTGTCATCTTGAAATTAAGCATGACCTTTAATTGTGAAGATTGAAGTCTTAGGCAGGCCTTTTAACTTGAAGAATATGTGCTGCACATTTTCAGGGCTTTTTTAATTTGCCATAGGAAAGGCAATGTTCCTTTGTGGATTGTAATAAAATGTTTGTGAGTAAGAAACTATTGTTTCCAATAGATCATGATCTTTTAATATAAACAAAATTCAGTGTGAACACAAAGCACTTTGTGGTGAAAACCACTAAAACTGAATTTAGGGGCACTATTCAGAGTTGTAATATTAAGCTGGTTTGTCCATATTGCTGTATGCTTGCAGTATTGATTTGTTTTTAAAATGGCTACGTTGTCAACATGGTTGGTGATAACCACCAAGAGTTAGTTGTGTGTATTTTCATTCTGTTTCCTTAACACTACGTTTGGTATTTTGTAACAGAGCAATGTAGGTTGTTGCATGGTTTGAACTCTTTTGCTCAGGCTGACCTTAACAGTTTCACCTGTCTGCTTTTCTGTATTCCTGGCTGCGGTATGTGTTAGTGACCATTTGGAAGGAAAATCTCATCCAACAGAATACTAAAAGAGGAATTTTCTCAAAAACATGTCTATTTGATCATGATTTACTTTCAGATACCATATTTGGCATTATGTTTTTAGAAAGATAAATTGAATTAATTAATCAAACTACCTTAAGACTATAAAAAGCCTAGAGAATGCCTTCAGTAGAATTTGAGTTTCATGTTTGCTTGTCGTTTTCTGAGTATTTTTGTTACAAAAATAGAATAATTTTTCTTTGATTATAAAATGTATTTTTTGATGTTGAAGATAGGCTGAGAATTAGTTTCACAGATAAAGTAATGTGGACTCATGTTTTCCATTGTAACTACTGTCTGCCAAAAGAAAATATTTTTTAACAGTTTTGATTATATTCTTAAAAATAACGGTTGGAAATTGTGTGCCTACAACCTTTAGAAAAACTTCAACTAGAATATATTATTTTAATTTATAAAATGCAAACCAGGGTCGCTTTTATTTGTAGTCATGTAATATGATGTTCCATGTTTTATGAAACAATATTAAATGTTTTTAGAGCTATGTTTGTAGCTTTCTTTCAACGATCAAAGCACTTGTCATAAGCCAAAATCTGTTAAACTTTGTTTCTGTTTATGGTATAAATTAAAACTCTCTAGAGTGTGGTTTGACCTAAGTCTGATTTATTGCTTTACTTGGCCCTGAATCAGGGTGGTTGTGGTTTTCCATTCCTGTTTCCAGTAGACTCTTCATGTGTTTTGATTTCAAATCCTTGCATAGCAGCTGCTCTTCATCTGGGTAGTCAAAACTTATCTGGTAGGTCTTTGCTATAACATAGAAATGCTAGGGTTTTTTTTATTATTTTTGTTCAAATTAAACTGAGATTTATCCCTCCATGCAGAGTGATACATCTGTGTATTATAATTTAGAATATAAGTTTAGATATTATAGTAGTTTATTTTTTAGTGAAGGTACTTTCCAGCTCAAATCAGTGCAGGAAGAATCTGTAATTAGAACCATGGTTGAAGTTTCCTGTGGATAAATCTTTTCTTTATTGCTGTCAAATATAGAATGAAAGGAAAACTGCAGAATTTATTGTTTCTTCTATGTGAACTTTTTCCGTGCCTGTTAACGAAGAAGTCTCATTTATGCTCAGCTTTAAAATGTGCAGTCATTAGCCAATTTGGGTTTTTCACTTGATCTTTTCAATAATATATTTAAATAGTGATTGTGAATGATTTTCCTTCCTTCTAAAACTGGCAGACCTTGTAATAGGAAAAAGCTCTTGATTTACTTTGGAAAAAAAAAGAAAAAATGTGATTACACTTTTATACATGTGTGTTTATGTCTATGTATATATATTCATCTGTGCAAGTGAGGGGATCTGTAGTAGGTATGATCATTCAGCATTGTATAATTTTACATTGTTGTATTTTTCACTGACACATTTGTTGGATCTCTTAGACAAGATCTTTATCATAGATGTATATTTTTTAACTAAAAAATGAGAATAATGTACAGGTACTTGTAAGCGGGGAAGTTATCCTGGTATATGGGCTGGTTTTATTTTTTGTGTTAATGATCTTTGCTGTAATCTGGGCTGGCCCACTAAAGAAGCTGCAAGGGTTACATGGTTTGCTTCACAATGGGAATATTCGATATGAAGGTATAGCATAAGCACTTTCAGCACAAGTACACAAAAATTATTTTGATACAAAGTTAAGAGTTATTTGATTTAAACTTAATCTCTTAGGACTGTGGTTGTTGGTTTTATTATCTGGTTATTAAGTGTAGCGATTAACAGTGTGTAGTTAGACATACCATTTAATAGAGAGTCCACTGAACTCATTAGATGAATTCTGTTTTGGATTATGCCTTTAGCAGTGCTTATCCTTTCAAACATCCCTTATGATTTAATCTAAGTGCAGAAATGCTGATGTTTGGGGATTTGTTGACACAAAATGAGTAACAAGAGGCTCCAAGGCAAGAGTACCATTCCTTGACCTGTTTTAAGAAAATATTTTGTACTGCTTATTCATGTTCTGGTGGTGCCATGAGTCCCAGCCAGAACAGAACATTCAAGAAATGGTTGTGATAAAATCAATTTCATTGAATTCTGAATTTAAACTGTAAGCAAAATACAGGTAAATAATTGTGGAGTAGGTGGGAAGGGAAGACAGAGATGAGAAGACTTAGATAAGTGTTCATACATAAATTAGCCATAATAGATGTCACAAAGGGACATGTTATTAGGTAGTAAGAATTATGGTAACACAAATATTTAATACATGTGAACACGTTTTTTTTTTTTCTAAATTACCTTAAAGCATGAAAGGACAAAACTGGAAGGAATACACAGGTGCTTATGGGATAAATAAATGACTGAGTTTTGATGTCTGGGAGTAAAAGGCCAGGATGGTAATGCAAAAAAAAAAAAAACCATAAAACATACTGTACCAAATTAAATACACAGAAAGATTAAAGTGAAGACAAGTTTGGGAAAGGGCTGAGTAGATTAAGTTGAGGGTTTTTTTAGGGATGTTTTATATGCCCATGGCAGTTGTAATTTTAAGTAAGATTAGTTCTTTCATTGTGCAAGTAGCCGGCTTTTTTTGAAGACTACACCTTTAAAATAATTAACTAAATAGCTCGTTCTGAAACTAAGGTCTCATTTTTTTAAGACAGATAGCATGGAGATGGGCAGCCTGCTGTAGCTGATCCTGCTTGGGGGTGGGTTTGGACGAAGTGATCTCCAGTAGTCCCTTCCAACCTCAACCATTCTGTGATTCTGTGAGATATATACATGTTGTGAAAAACAAAATGCTATAAATAGAAACAGATCTGTGATGAACATCTGATCTCAGCACAGTGTTTGGAAATTAGATTGTAATTACTAAATCCTGTGTATTTTGAAATACTTTTTTCTTTTTTTCTTTTTTTTGTTGTTTTTTTTTTGTTTGTTTGTTTGTTTTTTTTTTTGTTTTGTTACTTTTTTCCACCCTGGAGACAAAGCTCACACACTGTATTTCTTCCCAAATTGAGTCACGTTGAGTTTAGTGGGAGGGCTTATTTTAATAACGTGCACTTATGTGAGCAAATATTTGAAAGACTGAAGACATTAATTAGTTACTGTAGCTCCATGCCAGTATTTTTCCTTCATTGCTGAGAAGCAGTGGCATTTCTCCTAGGTTTTATCACAGTTTTGTTCTTGTTGTTTCCATGGTAATTCTTTTTTCTTGCACTGTGCTTCAAAGGAACCAGAAGATTCAGTGAGGTTCTCTATTATTATTTGTATAAATGTGTGAAAACCTAACTGAATACATTTTTCTGTAAAAATTCTCAAATAATTCTCACGTGTAAGTAGAAGTGTAGCTCTTAACTATTAAGGCATTATAATTATATCTTCTTTCTTTTTTAGCAATAGTCTAGTTTTTATACTTATTTCATATTCAACATGTTTTATAAAACATGTCTGTAATTACTTTGCAGTATTCCTAAATTGCATTTTATGGTATCAGAATGACTTAAAACAGTTGACAGCAATCTGCAAATGCTTGCACTCATCTCTAATAATGCAGTTTCCCTACAGATCAGGCTAAGTGCAATATTAGCATGCACAATAACCTAGAATTTATTACTTTTTTCTGAAGTTCCAGAAGGCTAATATTCTACCTGCTGTAAAGAATCAGACTCAAGCATACTCTATTGAAATGACATATTCCTACCGTAACACTGGAATATGCCTGCAAACCAGACAAGTTCTCCTTCTGTGCTTATTGCAAGAGCTTTCTTGAACAGTTAGATTTTTTTATTTTCAAGTAAAATATTTAATGATGCAGTATGGATGAGATTCACTACATTCCAGAAATAAATAGAATAATTAATATTTTTTATCACTGCCTTCTCTTTCAGGTAGGTGAGACATTCACTGAGTTCAAGTAGGCCTGGTTAGAATAGTAATTAACACTTCATCCTTCTTTAGAGAGAAATATAAAGAAATTGAAGAACTGAACCTACGGGGTTTACCCCAGAGGCTTAGTGGTGTGGTTTCATAGTCCTCTGACATGAATTTCAGTGTCCCTGCCGAAAGGTAGCCTTGCCCTAAGCCATGCATTTCAGTTCTTTATTTGCATCAGCAGTCTTATTTGTCCAGCTTTGCAGCAGCTCTCATCAGCTTGCTCATCTATTTGTTTGTTGTATCTTTTTTTAAGGGAATTAGGAGGATTAGTTTGCAAGCTGATCACTGAGCTTATCTGATTCATTTTGTCAGCCACAGGAATACTTGTGCTGCTGTTAAAGAGGTAGCTAAAACACCTGGTATAGGCAGGAGAAAGGAGGTGTATTTCCCACAGAGATGAAGGAGTTACTGATTCCATTGCTCCCTAGCTGTGCCTTGCTATCCCTTGCTGTCTGTCTGCTGGGAAATACTTCATTCTCAGAATTATATAGTGCTCTTTAGCTCCCCTTCCCACTCCCTCAAAGGCACAAACATTAGAAAAAAACAAATAGAAAATGAACCTACCTCCTAATTCACTGTGCGATTATAGGTTGAATTTTTTTTCTGCTTGTTTTGCTTTTTCATCCAATCATTGCAAGTGCAGATGATTCTGGATCGGAAAAGGAGCAATTGCTCCTTCCACCAGAAGGTTACCTCTAAAACAGAGTATAGCAGGCAGCCAGCCTTCTTCTCTCCCATTCCGACCATAACTGTTTCAGGAAAATGTAATATGCCAAGCATGCATTAAACTAAAAATTTCAACCATGTGTTATTGGGGAGGAATTGCACAAATGCATCTAACAGAAGATACAGAAGCAGTACTCATCGGAGAATATTTTTTTATTTAGGCAGGCAGCATGAAAGTTGAAATATTTTTAAATTTAACAGATACAGCAGAATGATTAAGACCATAAGGAACAAAACTTGCAGTTGCAAGCTTAAATTCACGTTTTGCAGCTGTGCATGGATAGTGCAGTGCCCTGTATTTTAGTTTCTGTTGGTAGGCATTAAGAGATAAAAAGGAGTGGGGCTTGAGTCAGGGAAATTGTGCATTTGTTACTGGGAGTCATAGTTAAAATTTAGTGCATGCTGCTCCATAGATTCTGAAAAGACCAACTTTTTAGTAACATAGGTTGACTTGTGTTTTCGAGTTCTGTTATTTAATTACTATAACAAATATTTGCTGTAGCAACCAATTATTAAAATTTAAAAAAATTAAAATATATGAGCATATAAACGTTGCTGGAAGAAATTTTAAGTTGTCATCTTTTAATTGCACAAAATTGATGTTGTATTCAAATAGTTTTTTGCAACAGCAAATTATTAAATTGCTTAGATATTATGGAGTAAATCCATAGATGTGAGAGTTAATGGCAATATTTATTAATTTCATTTTTATTTTTGGCTTTAATTTTTCTCTTTTGCTTTATAATTGCCTAATATAAATTCCATTAGGATTTAACTGCAAATAGTCAGGAAAACAGACAATCATTCTGTTTACCAGTATGTAACAAACTGTGTGATAACATCGGCTTCTAAAGTTTATTTCTGATCATCCTGATTTTAACTGCTGCCTTGGCACAGGAAAAGGGGAAATCTAGGCAGGAAACTGGAACAAAGAACCTTAGGGTGACCAAAAATAAAGTTCCATCAGCATGCATGTTGGAGGAGAGAGTAGTTTGCTGTGTTTCTTTCTGCAGTTATAGGTGTTTTGAATAAATTAGGCTGTCTGACTTTTAAGTTAGGTTGCACAGACTTTCTGTGCTGAGAATTTTTTCATACATCGTGCTGTATCGTTACTATTTGGATTAAACAGCCCTTTCTTTTAAAATCTGCTCGTGCAGGTTACCATACCATCTGTAAAATTTTCTAACAGGAAGGTCTATCAGAAGCTGAATCTGGTTTAGACCTGCTGCATGGTTGTTGTCGATACAGTGATGTGGTACTTGCACACTGTGGGAATCCTGTTGAGGAGCAGCAGAATTGCCTTGCAGGTGTTGGGAAAAGATTAGCGCTTAGCATGCACAAACAGGAAGCAGGGTTTCAAAAGCGGGAAGCGAGTCCTGAGCTGTGATAAACATAATTGCTGCTTCTAGTGCTGCCGAACTCCCACTTACACTAGTTAACGTTAGGATGACGTCGAATGTCTGTGGGCTGTGTGCTGAAAAAAAATGTGTCAGAACAGCTGTGTGCATGAAGGTGGCTGCAGTTTCTTGACACATGAAAGACTAGACAGTTTATTTTTGAAATATTCTAGTTGTATTTTTTTAATATAGAACAAAATAATGGAAGTATCTTGAAAGTAATGTGTACATGGGGGACTTTCTTGCTGCTGTTATGCTGGGGGTGGATTGAAATAGGTCCTACCCTACTGATGTATACACAAATAGTCCTGTTCTGTTGTGGTTCTGAAGATATGATGCATCTTTTTATTTGGAGAATTGACACATTTTGCTTGTGAATGAAAATTGGGGGAACTTTTTGGTTGTGGTGGTGTGGTTGGTTTGTTGGGGTTTTTTTTTGTTTGATTGTTGGAGGGTTTTTTTGTACTTAGCACAAAGATCTAACCATCTATCTCTGCTAACAAAACCCACCAAAATTCAATGCAGAACTGGAATGGGAAGGGGTGTTGGTCAACACTCAGGAAATAGCTGTGATGAGAAGCCAGGTCTTTTGGGGTGGGAGGTAACTGATTCATTCTTTTCCTTTTTCTGTATAATCAGATGTTGAGAGCAGCTAGCTGTGAATTGTGACAAATAGGGCTTTAGAAATTGAGTTTTGAATTCAGTTTCTCACAACTTGTTAAAACTTCACATTATTTTGTAGGTTTTAACAAACAAAGCAAAATATGTAACCAATATGTTATGGAAGATATTAACACCTGCTTATGCAGAGTTGCTTATGAATTTGTGGTGTCTTGATTCTAATTTGGTAATTATCCTCACAGGAGTTGGTCCTCAAGTACTAGATGCCTGATCTATTTGAAGAAATGCTTGGGAAGTTCGTTAGTTGAGAGCGCTTTTCACTTTCAGTGAAGTTGGATAGAGAAGTTTGAATAGCAGTAAAATCTGAATGTTGGAATCTCAGATGCCAGATTAAAATGACATTGTTTTCATATTTTCAGGGAACTTTCCCTGAAGTTTGACATGAAAATTTAACATCAATAATATCCTAAAATTGTGACTGTTGTTTGAAAAGTATTTATTCACTACTGATACAATTCTTAAATGCTTTAAAGTGGTACATAAATCTCTAATTTAGGTTTTAATCTCTGGAGATAAAGGAGTGAGTCAAGTGGGGATTGTTAGGCTTCTGAAATCAGATCTTACTTAGCACTTGTCAGATCTTAGAGCTCAGGCCTGCTCTTTAGTAAACATGGATTTGTTTAAGATAGGAGGGACTTGATATGCAGTTCTTGCTCCTAAACAGGAGGGTATGTTTTATGCAATTTCAGGGAATTGTATGTAATGATAATGTAATGGTAAGCATTCTGGTTTATAGGCAGCTGTTGACTACAGTTTCAGATGAGCTTGAAAAGGAGGAGTCCTTTTTGATTATGAATGAAGCAATATCTTTTATTAGGACTGCTCAGCACTGCCTGTTTAAAGATGCTGCTTTTAGTTGCTCATGGTTATTCTGACTGGCCATAATTAACTTGCAGAAACACTTGCCACCTATATTTGGACTTACATTTATCAGCACTGGATAGAAAGTGGGAAAAGTGTAATAAACCCTTATGCAATTTTAATTCTTAGAGCCTAACATGAACAAACCTAATTGTATTGTAGGCACCTGTATTTTCCCTACAAGAGTGGCTGTTGATACTGGTTAAAAACATTCTTACAACTTAGTGTGTTTATTTAACAGGGCCAATGAGCCTGCCTGATACATTAATGCAAGCACATTGCTAGTTGTACTTGAGTTACCTCTAAGTGACCTAATTCAAATACATGCCAATGTGTAAAGTTCCAGTGTACTAAGTGTGCACTGGGAAAAGAATCCTGCAGGTGTTTCAAGGGACTTTTATAGTTAAATGTCTTCCCAAATTATGTAATGCATATTGTTAAGATTCTGTGCACAGAGGGCTTTCTTAGCATAGCTGCAGTGGTTAATGTGACTTGCTTCATGCTCTTAACTACTATTTTTATGTAGATGAAGCTTTGCTTTGGATACTTGGCAGTCTTAAAGATGTTTAGTTGTTCTTCATGCAAACCATTAATCTATATACCTTGTTACTATATCTCAAAATTAGTCACCAACAGAAAGATACTTGTCAGTTGTCCTCAAAGACTGTATTATCAGTGACTTAGAGCCTTAGAATGAAATTTCCTTTCCCATATGCAGTGTATATGTTGAAAAATTCCTTTATTTTGTCACAGCCATTTTATAGAGAGGAAGTAAGTACAGTTTTTTAGTAAAACACATTTCCATTTTAATTACACGTTTAGGACCAGGAACTTGAAATTTGGTATATATGTACATGTAGAAAATGTACATGTAAAATTTGTCCATTATAAATCTTAAAAAAAAAAAAAATAAGTTTATGTGTGACCATTAAATACATGTTCCTTTGGCTACAAAATTACATTGGTTTTTGGTTTTGTTTTTTGAGACCACACAGAATCACAGAATAGTTGGGGTTGGAAAGGACACCTAGAGATTCAGGATGCTACTATCAAAACACAGCTAAAACAGCATCATCTCAGGTTTTGAGTGTATCTGCTTAGCACTGCAAAACCTCTTGGAGCTGCTAGTTCCTGTGTTCTAGCACCTTTACACTGCATAAGCTTTTTCTTAGGTTTAACCAGAATTTCCTGTATCAATTTGTGTGCGTTGCCCCTTGTCCTTTCAGTGGATACAGCTAAAAAGAGTCTGAGTTCATCTTTCTTTCCTCTCACCACATATTTATATGTATTGACAAGATTTTGGTGAGTGTCTTTCTAATGCAGCTCAGAATGCCATTGAGATGCTTTGCTGCAAGGGTGTATTGTTAGCTCAAGGTCAGTTTGGTGACCACCAGATCTGCAGGGCCTGTTCTGCATGCTGCTTTTCAACTTGTCAACTCCCACCTATACTGATGCATGGGCCTATTTCCTCCTGGGTGCAGGACTTTGCATTGCATTTTGTTGAACTTCATTAAATTTCTCTTTCCTCATTTCTCTATTAATGAAGACAGATACTGGCTCCTTTACTGATCTCTGTGTTACATGCACTGTGAGATACTGCCCTTCAGCTGGACTCGAAACTAGCAGTTCGCCCAGCTTTTTCCAGTTCAGATGTGCTGTCTTAAGACTACCTGACCTGAAAAGACTGTTGTCTATACGAAACAGGAATTTTAGATAATCGTTCTTTTTTTCCTCAACTATAACACCTCATTCAGTTCCAAAAAAATAAAAAAAAAAAAAAGCCCTTACCCTTGGCCTATGTCCATAGTCCATCACAGGTAGAGCACAATAGAGTTTGTGTGCAGTGTTTGCAGAGCCGTACTAGGAAACTATGGTTGTGGCAGCAGAAGTAAGGGTTGGGGAGATTAATTTTCCCTTTTCTGACTTCAGAGTTCTTATCAGTAGATGAAGGCAGTATTGGCAAGAAAGAGCTTGTAAGCAGAGTAAGGGCATACGGTAAGGGCATAGTGCCCTTACCAGGGAAAGCAACATTCAGAATAAGCTAGGGAGCCTGGGACAGTGCAGTGGGGGATGCAGGACTGTAGGAGATGGAAAGAATTCTTTAATGTGTGAGGAACAGAGAAAGTGCTCATGACAGGAGGACAAGACTGTGTGAACCCACACTGTGTGCTTCCCAAATTTCAGTGCTGAAATACTTCAGTACTGAAAATTTCAGACAGCAAAGGGCTATGAAATCCATGGTCAAAATGTTTCTTATATACCCATAGATATGAATGGATAGTAGTCTACTATCACTAGGAGTGTCTATTGGAGCTCAAAGAATAGATAACTATTCTGTGAGCCTAAAAAAAAGAAGAGTTATCTTGATGATAATGGAATATGATATGAAAAGAATTATATATCTAGAGCAGGGATTTGAAAAGACATACAATTATGGAAAATGACAGAGATATGGATTTTTAACTAGAATGTGATACTCTCATGTTTGTAAACTCTTTTAATTGAAATAGCATTAATTGTTTTTGCCTTGCCATTATAAAGAGCTAAGTTACTTTGTTAATAAAAAGGTTTTACTTCCTCTTAATACCGATATTGAAAGTTCAGTAAATAAGTTGAACTTTCTCAGGAAATGGGCAGGACAAAAGCTGTTATATCTGTCTAAATGTTGCGTATGTACTAACATGAACATAAATTTAAGAGTAAATATTGGATTTAAATAACTTTCTGTTCTCAGTGAACAATTGATAATCATTTAACAGCAAGAGTGAGCTTTCTTTTCTCTCCCTGAAGAACGTGGTTTATATAGTTATGTGCTTAATTATCCAGCAAATTCCTCTTAGTTGTGTGCTGATCTGTTTTTTGAATGAAGACACCAAAATATTAGAGCAGGTTGTCAAGTGTATTGTAGTACTATGGTTTCAGTCTGTTTATTTTTCGTGTCAGTAAAAAAAAAAAAACATTTTTAATGTACTGATTTTGAAATTGATTCATTCGGCCTTGAAAATAATTCAAAACAGCAATCATATAAAATAACATTAATACAGTATTTTTTGCAAAGTTAGTTGCACATTTAACTGAACTTAAAATCTTAGATAGGCACTTGGCTCTTTTTATAAAGCACTAATGTGAAAAATATGAGGGATAATGTGACAATTGTGTCTAAAAGTGACAATAAAACAAAAAGCAGAAATTAAAGTTAAGGATTCCACCCATTTAATGCAGGTGAGATACTTACTGTGTACAGTTAAAATCCTTAGCATAGCTGATCAGATGAGTTTTGTTTCAATTTGCATTTGAATATGCATGACAAATGAGCAAAATTATGAAGTATTTGAAACTTAATTGTTTGTTGGGGGCTTTTTTGAGGCTCCTTTTGCAATATTAAAATTAGTTCTTGAAATTTTTAGTTTCATTGTACCATTATTCATTCTGCAGCATGACATCATACTAGTATAACCCTTCACTATATAGAAAAATGGCTGATAAACTGGAGGAAGGGAATGGAATAAGTGAAGTATATTTATGTGGACGCAACATAATTTTGCCACTTGATTTTTTTCTTATGGCTAACTTTTCACTTGCTGGATGAAGCTATCAGAGGAGTAATTTGTGTGACTCTCCTAAAATACTGAGAATAATTGCGCTTAAATCATAAAACCAGTGCAGAAAACATCTTTCTCAGAACCCTGAATTTTTAATAGAGCTGTGATTGATAATTAATCCTCTGTTGATGTGGAAA
>JAVHNF010043277.1:0-19048 GCA_034783455.1 Micropsitta finschii
CCCTTTAAAGGGGGAAATAAAAAAAAAAAAAAAAAAAAAAAAGAAATATAACTACAGTCACCTGAAAATTTCCTGTCTGAATAATAGGGTTTTCAGACCAGCTACAAGGCGTAACTTGGAGCCTGGGGCAAAGGCAGCCTTTTCTGTTATCAACTGCAAGAATGCACAAGGCATTCCCTTTGCCATGAAATGATTCACATAGCCAGGAAAATTCAAATTTATATTCTTCAACTACAAGCTGTATTAAATACGTTTTCAAAAAAATGCCTTATTTATCCCCTTGAACGGAATACTAGTTAATGAAACCAGCTCAAGCCTCTGAAAACTTACCTTTATCACTATCTTTAACAATCTCCTGCAGCAACAAAGCATATGCTTCTTCTGACCCAGAGTTTCAAACTGACATTGTATAACAGGTTAAGTGTTTAGAACAGTAACTTTAGTCATTAACAGAATGACCCCCCTTTTTTAAAGGTGCTTGAATCTGCTCTGTTCAAAACTTTGACTGAAGTTCACCACAGGAAAATAGTCTACCTTTTAAGTTCTGTACCTGCAGGGGGATGGATTATAGATTCACTGCTGCAGAAAAGAGGTGTTCAGCCACACAAAACCTTTCCTGGCCATTTCCTATTCCTTTCATAGCAGGGCAGCAGGGTGGATGGAAAAATCCACAAGGAAGGGCTCAGCCAATGGTCTTCACCTGGATTTAACACGGACAAGGCATTTCAGGGCCCCTATTCTTTCCTCAAACATCTGATCTGAGCAGTGCTGCCACCGAAATATAACTCAAGTTTCAAGCATTGGTAAATGAAAGAGTTGGCTGACAAGAGAGCAGAGGATGCCTTGTTAAAACTGAACATTGTTCAGAGAAGTGGGAAAACAAAAGAACTGTTGGCATGGATTTAAGGGGCACCTTTTCATACTCTAGTTCTTCTGGATTAGCTACTACCACAGGATGTGAATGTTCATGTATATGTATACACAACTGTACTTCATACTTGTGCCAAATCTAAGAAAACAAGACTTTTATACAATCTGTACAACTAGTGGCAAAGAAAACTTTTGAGAACTTTTATACAGTAAGAACTGCCTACTTTTCTTTTAGGTCCTTTAGAAGCAGGAGAGGGGCTTGTAGCACCTAGTATTTAACAAGAAGTCAATTTTATCTCCACTTAATACTTAACACCAGAGAAACAAACGCAGCTACAGTTGCCTGTATTAAGCAGCTGGCAAGCTCAGAGACGGAAAAGTTGCAGAACAGCTGGGGAATGCGAGACCCTTTTGAACAGGCTGCTATGTGATCCAAAATAATGGTACATGTTTACACACAACACAATGGCAGCAACAGCCAAACGCAGGTCTGGCGAATGCACTACAGCTGCTTCTTCCCCCAGACAAGGCACAGCAAGAAGATACAAAAGAGTTCATATTCGCAGAAATATGGCTTTCATCTTAAAAGGCAGCAGTCTGATTTCCAAAATAGACAGCTGGCCCTCCAACTGCACTAAACCGTACAAGATTCTGTATTAGAAGTTACCCTTTATAACAGGCCTGGATTAGGATCATAGAGCTTTTCAAACTGCTGCTAGTTTACCCACCAATAGTTTCCAACAATGCATTATTCAGACAAACAGGTTGACATCTAGCATACAAGAAAACCTTCTCTTGTGACAGTATTTTCCAGCTAGCATTAGGAAGACAGCCATATATAAGCTTTTAATATAGACACTGACTACACAGAAGTTAGTGTTCAGTGTGCTGGAAAGGAGGGTTTGAATAAACATGTGCTACTTTGCAGCTTTTTTTACAGCGGTGTTGCATATTGATGTAAAAGCCAATTGGCACTTGGAAGACAATACATTCCCCACTTATACACATAGGAAGGGGGACAGCCCTTGTGTGCTGCTGCTTATGCAGTGACTGAGAGCATGTTGCAAGGAACACGTGCTTGTTTCACAAATGACATCTGAAAACAACACAGTTTTGTATATGACCTTGCACAAAAATTGCATCACTTTACTTCAAGTGATCTTACAAGTTTTCAAGTCTTGGAACCACAAAATCAGTGGTACCATCTGTCTTGCTCAAGACAAACCATGATTAAATAGTGCTAACAAACTGGCTACTACTTTATACTGCAACCGTATTACCCCTGATTTTGCTAGGCACCAAAACAGAGTTGGTAATGGAACATTTCAACCCACTGCATCTTGTTCAAAAATAGCGTAATTTAAAAGAAACATTTTTTGACTGAGAGGAGATAGCATTGAGAGATTTCCTCTTCTACCTCCTCTGCACACAGCCATTAATGTTACAATCCCAGCTAACAGCTATTCAGAATATGATAGCTAAAACTGGACAAAGACAGCTGTCATAGCAACAATAACAGACACAGGCACAAATTTTTATCTCCTTCATTTTTACAAAGAAAAATGCCACTAATAGCCATTGTAAAAAGAAGGATTTTGAAATACTAGTTGTAAGATTCTGTCTTGTAATTTTAATGGGGTTCTGTCAATGGTAAGCACATCTCTCAGCACACCTAAGCAACAAAAATACCACATCTATACACTTCAATTTCAGGTTTCTGATACAGACTTTCCACTGAAATCCATTTGAGAATTAAGCTTTCTAAGAAATTACCCATATAAAGGGAATATATGTACTGATTAAAGAAGAAAAATAAGTAGAGATTTGAATCATAATTCCAGAAAAGATTCTTCTGTGACCAAAATAGTATTATTCTAAGCACTCCTCCTGCAGGCAAAGCAGTAACAGGAGTGCCTACCATCAGTACAGGTAAGAGCACAGATCTGCTCCTGAGCTGCACTAAAACTGCATTTATTAGGAACTGCTACAAGTGCTGCCACATTGTGGCAGAGGGAGCGATGGCGTGTATCCAACAGGGACCTCAATACGAGCTTTAGAGCCCCACCAGGAGCTTTTTCTCCAGTTTTGAGGCAGTTCTGCTACCCAGATTTATCCAGGTTTGAGCATATCTCACTACTCTAGTGTCCCTCAAGTCTTGTTCTCAAAACAAACAAAGTTAAGGCTGGAAGCTCAAAACAAGTGCAGGACTTTGGGATGAGTTATGACACCAGTGAAGCAAACAGATTGTTTTTAACAGTTACAGGTAATGCACTGACAGTCAACCTACATGACCAAGTGAGATGTAAATGACCTGGACCATCTATAAGCTGCACTGAACCTCTCCCATATCACTCTCCCTACTTACCATAATGATTACTGTTTCGATCCAGATTACAATAATAAACAAATCCAAAACCAAATAAAAAACCCACAAAAAGCCAAGGAACTCTAATTTCTCATTAATTAGTGCCCACTAAACTAATTACTGCTTTAAAGAAGGTATTTATCTTAAAATTCCGATGATGTACTTAGCAGGTACACACAAAATAAGCACACTTGGAAATAATTCTTTGGTTCCGCTCCCTTTCTTCGTGGTCAAATTATATATTGTAGTTTATTTTCAATTAAAAGATCTACCAGGGTATTTGTGTGCATGGTTAGTTTCCATCTTTCTGAGCTCTTTCTAACAAGTGTTTTACATATGGATACAAACTCATCTCTTTCACAAAAGAGTTACTGCTGTTATTTGCCACAGAGGAACTTAGAAAACTAATCTTCTAAAAGCTTATTCCTGGTTTTACTCTAACTGCACACAGATAAGGTTTTCAAAATTTTTTTTAGGAAGTACATCTACGCCAAAGTTTATTTGTCATAACAGAAATTTCCCTACCGTGTAGATCTCCTGACAGCCATGTCTCAACAGGCTCCAAATCGTTTACACACATACCAAGTATTGTTCAAAGCAGACTTGCTTTAAGCAAGATTAAATACCTGTTCAGTTCGAACTGTCCCAGTGCCAGGATAAACTACACTAAACTAGTTCAGACGGTTATCCCGCTGGGCACCAATGGCCTTTGAAACTCGCAGTACCCCAGAATCTGGCTGCTTCTGGGAATTCCGCCAGGAGCTGTGGGATAGCTCTCCACAGAGGACATTGCAAATTAAATAGTTTAGAAGTGTGCTTGTGTTTACATGGAGCAAGGCTGCAACAGTTCAACATATGAGTCAGCATGGTTTGCATCCACACAGAACTGAGCAGTGCAGTTGGGAACTATAAATTTTTCAGGGAAACAAAGAGCGTGAAATGATTCCCCCAGGGGATTACAGTCACACTGCACCAAGCAGGAGCTAACATTCACCTGAAGACAGGAATTCTGTTCAGAACTTTACTGCTGAAGAGCCTGAATTTTCCTGCGGCACTTTTATAAGTTTCTACACAGGACAGGTACTTTGGTCCTGCCTGTATTAGAGAGGTTAATTATGGTATTATGGCCGGATACATTTACAGGCACGCACCTCCACACTAGGATACAGCTCTTCAAGTCTTATAATTAACACTCAGCTCATTTAAAGTGAAAGCCGAAGCATATTTCCTACCAGGATAGCAAAGAAATGAATTTTGAATACATCTCTCTTAATACAGTAACGTCCAACAAAGTCTTCAGACAAGTAAGCAAAGCAGAACTTAAAAAGAGCAAACCACTGCAGCGCACCTCACCATGCTGCTACCTATGGCCCGATGTGCCCTTTCACTGACACTTCAAGAGTCACAGGAAAACAGGATGACATATCAAACCTCTAAACGTCCCGCCAGGGAAGCTGTAAGGCCTGTGTAGGAGCTGCCCACATTACCACTGTTCCTTCTTCTTGCCTCCACAACAGGCACCTCCATCTCATGGAGGCTTGGCGTGGACCATCAAGAAACCAGGACGTTTCTCTGAAAACACAGGCTGCATCTCTACCGCTGATGTTTACAAAGGGCAGCACACAGCCAGAGGTCAGCATATCCTCATCTTGAGGTGCATTCTCAGGTCAGAGATAATGACACCTTAACGTAGTAACAGTGCACACCGTTCTGTTGTCATAAACCTCATTAATCACATGAATCAGTCAAGAGAGGTTTCCATTTTCAAGTGGCTTTTGTTTTCATTTTGAACACGAGAGATTAAGATAATTACAGGCTGGGAACATTTTTCAGTATGATATAGTTTGGTTTACTCTTAAAGAAACACACTTGCCACAATAAAAATAACCAGACTTGTTCAGAACATTTTCCATAAGCTATGAGAGGGACTGTTTGCACACCCAGAACTATGCACCTACCAGGATAAGAGTGCTGCCTTTCAGCATGAGATGCTATCTGACCTAAGATCAGTCTGTGATGACACTAACAACTGCTGGAGACCCAGAAACAGTATAAAGACTAAATGAATAATTTTCATTTCCTATTTGCTTCCCAGGCCTCATGCTGCTGCCCCCTGCCAAGTAATAAACTCGAGTATACTCACTCTTCGCAAGACCATGTAAGTTTCTCTTAAGAGAGTCATAATCCACCATCACGTGCAGACTTTAAGAAGCATTATTAATAAAACACATCCAAAGGTGTCATTAAGTAGTCAGCTCTGCAGCACTGGGTATCCATACTCTATGTAAAACCCTACAAGCACTGCACTCCTAACTATCAGCAAACCCTACTCATTTCTTTCCTATTAATCACAATACTTCATTGTTTCCTCCCTTTCTAAGCATATAATTGTTTTCTAGAGTTTGGACAAGAGTCCGAGCAAGCTGCAACCCCACTACTGACCCATTTAAGCCACGGAAGGTAAGTACTCAACCTCTCCAGATCAGCTACTGGGCTCTGGGCCAAAGAGGTTCTGTGCATCAGTAAACAAGTACCCTGTTATTTCCCCAGCCTCTCCCACTATCCCACTGTGCTATAACCAACGAGCACCGTAAGCTCCCTCTTTCTTTACACCACACGTGCACGCTGCTGCTGCCGATGCCTTTTTTTTCTTCCCCAGCTGAAAGAAGAGACAAAACTTCACAAACGGCTCTTCCCCGCCGCAGAGCAGCCCTTGCTCCGAGGGCAGCAACGGGCGAGCCCCCTCTGCCGCGCCTTCAGCTCACTGCTCCCGCCAGCCCCGAGCCTGTCCCGCTGCTCCCCTCCGCCGGGACCGGGCAAACTGCGCGGGGGATCCCGCTGCTCGGCAGCAGGTGCGGGAACCCGCGGCGGGGAACCGCGGACGGCAGGCAGGGCGCCAGCCCTTCATCCCTCCCCATGCTGCCGCCGCGCTGGAGGAGAGCACCCAAAGCCGGCTGACAGCTCGGCCCCGGGCGGGAACACCGCGGGGAAGTTTCGTGCAGCACCTTCGCGAAGGAAACCCGCTCCCCGGGCTAGCGGGGCGCCCGCAGCGACTCCTCAAAGACAGCGGCCGTGCCCCGGGGCAGCGCCTGCCCTGGTCCCGCGTGAAATTCCCTGCCATGGGGAAGGGGCGGCGAGCGCGACCGCCAACACCACTCACCTCAAAGCCGGCAGCCCGGGGACAGCCACAGCCTCCAGAGGCGGCGGCCTCCCTCGCTCGGTCGGTCCGTCCCTCCTGCCGGCCGGCGGGGCGGGGGAAACGGCGCTGCCCCCCGCTGGAGGGGGCCGCCTCCTCGGCGGGGCGTGGCCTCTCCCTCTCCTCACCTCAGCGCCCCGGCGGAAGGGGACGCGGGCACGCAGGGGGGGAACCACGCGGGAAGCGACGACCGCGAGGCGATCCGCGGCCCCACGCGGGACGGGGCAAGGCAAGCCCCTCGAGCCGGCCACGCCCCCGCGCCCCCCGCCCGGCTCGCCCCGCTTCCGCGCGCCTCCTGGAGGCGCTGCTCCACTCCTTAAAGGGGCCGCGCCCGGCGGGCCGGGGGCAGGGTGGGGGGGGTCTGTCCGGGTGACCTGCGCTGGCAGCCCCGCCAGGGGCACGTATGGCCTCTGCGGGGTCACCTGCCGAAGGCCACCGACGCTGGGGTGAAGCCCTGGTGTGGAGATCGAGGTAACGCAGCGGTACCAGCTCCTCGTCCCGGCGTGCCGCAACTGGCGACCATGTAAGGCCGAGGTTCGACGGAGGCCCGAGGGAAGCGCTGGGCATTGCCTCAAGTGCCGTCCATGCCGGCCTCTGGATGCCACTCCTCGAGTGAGCGCCGCAGTGAGCCGGGGATGCTGCGGGTGAATGCCTTGGGGCGCTGGGTGTCAAGGTGGAAGTCCCAGTGCATCCGTTCTTTGGAGAGCAAGTCCGTGGCAGATGGACTTCAGCACAGGGAGGTGTCATGCACCGGACCCCTGGCTCAGGTGTGAGGGTACCCAGCAACCTGACCTTCCCCTTCATTGAACCATGACAGCCTCTCTGGGGAACATGTTGAAGTGCGGTGGGAGCTTTTAGATCCCTTCCATCATGCTTGGATGAAAGAATATTTAATTATATATTTAAAGGGGATAAGGTCCCAATGAGAAAGCTCCAGTGCAACAAAGGAGCTAGGCAGGGCTCAACAGCATCGCTTTTGTGTTAGCATAAGTATGTGGATGACTCCCTACACTAGCAACGCTTCTGGACGGTGTTCCTCTGTAGTGTGCATTCATAGATGTAGACTTTATCTACATAGACTTTGTCTCTTTATTAACTCGTACAACCCTTCCAGGTTATCTCAACCAAACTGCAGTTTGCTCCTGGGCTGGAGCAGATCCTGGAGAGAGAAGCAATTCAGTGATTGTCCTGCTTTCTCCCTGCTGCTGGGACCACAAGGTGCAAAAGCTGGGGGAAACAGAAAGTCATCACCATTTTTCAAAGGGAGAAGTTTGGGTTTTGTTCTTTTGTCTCAGATGCACATGTTTAAAAACAAGGCATCATTAGTAAGGTGGAGGAAATACAATTATGATGTTGTAGACCTCACCTCAGTGGTGCAGTAAAGGTATTTGTCTACACTGTAGAAGGGAAACAGAGCATTTAGATTTTATGATGCTTAACAGAAGTTTGAATTATCCTTTATTTTATCTTCCTTTCACTTTAATCTTTTACTCTAGACAAACATTTTTTAGGTGAATTACGTGGAGAATTCAATTCCTGCTTCACTTGATGAGATCTTACAAAGCAACCTGAAACGTGACCACAGCACATACCTCATAGAGAATTACCAAAGGGGGACTCATTTGAAAGATATTTTAAATCTGAGATCTTAGGTAGAGAGCATATGGAAGTGAACAGAATACATGTTTCTGTTCTACTCAGTTGCATATGCAAGAGCAGAGCCGTCTTCTCCATATGTGTGTGAAGTCTGTGCAGAGAAACAGGAAAAAATCTTAAGGTGTGGAAACATGCTAAGATGAGGCAAACCTAGAAACTTTTAAATCAACACCCAACAAATTATTTCCCAAGGCACACTGCAAAGTCTGCAGGGCTACAGTGGCTTTGTGCTCTAGATGAGTTCAGAACTGAATATTGAGGGCTTAGCTTGAAATGCTGCTGGGGCTTATAGCTTTGTGCCAGGCAGAGGTTTCTTAATTGCAGGATAATGATGTGGTGTGGGTGCATGCCTTTTGCCTAGTGGTTATGAATTACTTTGTGCAGATACATGAAGCCCACATCAAACAGAAAGCATAGACATGTCCTTCCAGTCTGATTGAGGGAGAAAACAAAGAAAGCTAGCATGGAAAGGAGGCATAAACCATAGCAAGGTTAAAAACCTTGGATGAAAAAGTATCCTCAAAAGTATAATGTATCCTGCTGTCTTTCAGCAAAACTTGTCCTGCTGTCCAGCATCCCTGCTTGAAACTGTCCAAGGCCTTCCCTTTTCTTAAGGAAAAAAAAGGCAGCACCTTCTCAATAGAATTGGTGAAGTTCAGAGATGAAATTCTGATCCTGCAAAAAATGTCCTGTAACACAGGCCTGAAAGAATTGGCCAAATGGAGAGGAGGAAAAAGTAATTAAGATGTTAAATTTACTTCTGTTGTGATTGACGAGATGCTGTCCCTATTTTCAAATATCTGAATGGTTTCTTGATGGAACTTTTACAGCTGGAAACCTGCAACGTATTCAGCAAAAGCTCTGTTTTCACCCTCATTCAGAACTGATCTTTCTGTCTGGGTTTAGCTTTAGATACAGTCCTTGCCATCTCCTGCAAACTTAATCCATGATCCAGATACATGATTATTTCAAATTTACATTTAAAAAGGAATAAAAGATTTATTTGAATTCCAAGGGAGTAAAGGGAAGCATAATTTCATTGTTGAATCTTTTGTTCCCAGAAGAACTGGCAAAGAATTAAGATTACTAAAGAAGCCATATTAATCCATGTCAGTTAAAAAGATGTTTTTTCCCCACTTTTTTAATGTGTTAGACACAAGCATGTTTGATTTATGATGGAAGTCAAAAACATCTGTACTTTGGGGCACAAGCAAATGCTTATTTAAACAATAGGGATCCCTGGGGGGGATATAGGAAAGAAATGACATTCTTTTGCGAGAATTCAGTGGTTTTCACTCTGAAGTATTTTGCTTTGTTTTGAAAAGTACTCTGCATAAGGCATAACGACTAAGCCTATTATAAAGGAGTCCAGCAACTTTCACTTTTATGTGACTGGTATGAATATGAACCAGGACAGCACCAATGAAATACTGTTGCTGTTTGCTTGCCTTAGAGTGACCTGCGTGAAAAAAATGGTCACCTCATTCTCATTGGCAGCATAAAAGTATTCACACTGTAAAAAGATTTGGAACTAGTTCGCAGTCTGAAGTCTTGTCTGTGCTCAGGTTTAGCTCTGATTTCAGGAATAATTTTAGCTTCTGGTACAAACCCACTGTAGATAAAGTTGTGCAAATTGTGATATTCACTGCTGTCTGTACCATTTGATGTGGAGACTGGTTCTAACTGCAGATGAGGCCAAAGGAAAGGAACCAGTTCCCAAACAGTTACATATCCCAAATCAGCTCACGTGATATGCTTGAGTAGTTTATTTGAAGTTTTTCAGGAAAAAAAAGTATTGAAGGTATCAGTAAATAAACATTTGTAGCATTGTTTTAGTCTCAAACCTGCCCTGGGTGGAGATTCTGTTCTGTAACCAGATGCTGTGCTGTATATGCATTGATATGATTAGAAACAGGCTTGAAGGTAACATTTAAATTTACCAGTAAACTTCTCAGACTTCAATAAGCCAAGTCTGTGAATGAGTAGTGTGCCCATTCCTTTTAAATCCATGATCTTGAATCCAGTCTTCTCTACACCTAAAGGGACTTTCTTGCCAGGCTTTGGAACTGACCTCTGTAGCTCAGCACAGTTGATACACAAAGATGTACCTCGCTGTAGAGCCCAGTGTAAACTATTAATGTCAACAAGGAGGCCAGAGCAGAGAGACAGAAACATGTCTGTTCCTGCCAGGTTTTCACATATGGGGAAAGCGGGGAGGGGGGGAAGAAGTAACAATCTACATTTCAGCTGCTTTTCTAAATGAGCATATTCAACAATGTGGCAGGCTAGTAGCTTTCTCTTCCTGTATAAGACTGTGCCAAACTGGAGTGGGGAAGCCTAGGGTCTTTTAAAAGAAGGTGTGAAAAACACTGGGGCAAGTGTAGAATTTTAGAAAAGAGCCAAAGCCTCTGTCCACCCTCAGAAGAGCAGATTGACAGAGCTCTGGCAGCCATTGCAGTCACCACCACTTTATTTACGAGTTCCTGGAGTCAGTCCAGTGTAATTATGGTCCCGAACTCTGGATCAGATTCACTTGACATTTGAGAAAGTCTATGGAAAGCTAGTAATAATAAACTGATACTAACCATCCACCTCATAAGCACCAAAAAATAAAGGGAAGAGAGAGGGCAGGTGGGGAGAGGGTACAGCAACATAATCCCCAAAAGATCTCGTGTTTGTCAGGAGATACTTTCAGTATATACCCCTATGTATTTTCTAAAAGGAGCTGTGGAGAATTTTGGAGTAAGTCCTGACTCATGTCAGTGCTATTGCAATTACTGCACTGGAAAGAATGAAGAGTGGGGTTGCAAAGGAACCTGGGATAAGTTGGGACAGCAGTTTCTTTTGATAGAGCAGATAGATAGTTTGTGGCCTATATGGCATTTATCCAAGTGTGCTCATCACCTAAATTATATTACCATGAAAAAGATGGCTTTGGAGAAAGTTGTTTGAAGAATCTATGCTGTAGCATATGATTTGCTTTCAATTTCATGCCCAGTACAGAAATACACATTTTGTACTTTACTGCAGGTCTCCAATTCTGTTTGTTCGTATCACTGGTATAACAGGGATGAATATTTGGGTTAAAAATCTTTGTACTTAGAACATCTGCAGGATTTGTATTCCATTGTTCAATCCTTTCCATTTGAATCACTCCGTATTATTTTCTATTGAATTTCTGTAAGACTGCTTTAAAAACCCCACTCTCTGGGAGTTTTCCAGAAAAAAATATTTTTCAAGTAAGATAAGTTGATTAATTCTGCTGAATGGAAAAGGCATCTTTTCTGACAAGAAACAGGTCTGACAGTTAGTTTACAGTTGTCTCGTGTATTTTATTTCAGGTGATGGAATTGAATTGCAAGTTGTGAGTGAATGTTTAGCAAAGCAAGAGCACTTAGTTATATTTATGCTACACTTAAACAGCATATTATAAGTTTTCCTTACGTAGGTTTCAGAACATGTCACCTACATATGTACAGGTACAAAGAAGTCCATATATGTAAATGGGTTTCTGCAAAGGAAGTGTTCCAATTATCTGCTTTTATCAAAGAACAGCAACCAAATGTCAAGTGCCCTGGCAATCAATACTGAGCATGGTAATACTATACAGTGTCTGAAAGGAAAGGAATCCCAGGTGGATGAAAGGGTTATTGGCCCAGAACATGTCATCTTCAAGTGGCCTGGTTTTACCATGCTCACCTAACTTTTCAGAACTTCCTATTGGCAACTGGAGTGAGTAACTCCAGTCTGAAGGAAAAAGAATATTGAAAAAGGAATGGTTACAGCAGCATACAGAACAAACTCAGTTCTCAGATATCCAGTGAATATACGCTTCAGGTTAAGTGCATGAGAATCACACACATTGCAGTGGTTTAGCCCATTCTCCTTAATCTGACAATGATATCTGGTATTTATGCTTAGAAATTATACGTAGACCTGGAGTTCTATGTTATTTAAATTTTGGGGATTTTAATTTGTTTTGTTTTTTTTTTTTTATTTAACCTTATTTAACTTCTGTATTTGACATTTATTTAACACTTAAGGTTATTGTATTATTTCTGTATGCCTTGATACTTTCATCTATAAATATATGTCTCATATGTCTTGAGGAGGTGACTTAGCAGCCTGAGGCACTGGTGTAAGGTCAATAATAAAAGTATAATATATACGAATGGAATTTCTGGGGTATTTTCCTTACCTACCATACATCTGGTTTTCACCAGACAGATCCTTTTTTTGTTCCTGGTAATTTTGCTGGGGCAGAATTTAAGAATGATGACAGTTGTCTGGACCAGCCTTTCCAGAATAGCAACTCTGCCTGGGCTGCTGGATATCTGGAAATCCTAGACACATTTATTGTGCATTGCAGATCAGCTTCACAAAGTATGCAGTGCTTCAGTGTTAGACCTTCTGAGCATATGTTGCCCAGATGAACTGCACAACCCGTAGTAAACCCACTTACTGTGCAAAGTCAGATTAACTCTATAATTTATGCACTGTACATCTGATACTTTGACATGCTGGGCTTATAGTTAATTTGTACTCTGCACATGCTCATAGATTTCTATGTGGAATTTCTTGGGTGCAAATCAACTGACTTTATTTATTTGCTTGCATGTCTGTCAATGATGAGACACTGTTACCTGGGAAAACTTATTTTTGTTTAGCATCAATGCATAAAATTCAGCAAGGCTCTGTTGTAGTTGGCCAGCGGAGGTTGCATCCAAGCCACTGAACTTGGTGGAGTGTTGGAGCACAGGGTCATACTGAATGAAGCTTTTGGCTACTGATGGCATCTGAAAAACACCAGTAAAAAGCTGAAAGCCTCAGTAAATATCCTTTAGAAAATAGCTGGCACTGCCTTATGGATTTCAGCAAAGGCAGTGGGCCTGTCTGCCAGTTTTCTTCATGTTATTTGGTGTAACAGTCCTCTCAGGAAGCTCATAGTTATTAAAATAAATAGTGCTTCTAGAATAATATGTGGGATTTTGAACTCCATTCCTCAACTTTGGCTTTCAGTACCATCTAACGGTCTCATGGCAGATATTAAAACGTGAAACAGCCAACATGCAAGAGGAACAAAACTAATAAATCTGTAATGGCAATGAACGTCACCATTAGTGACTCCCCTTTACTGTTTATGAGAATTTTGAGAGTTATTGGCATCAAGTATGCACAGTCTATAGTGTCTAAAAGGAACTTGATATTCCAGAAGTACTGCCTTCCCTTGAGAATACTAGACTGCACTCAAGTGTATCCCAGTGACTTCTAAAAGGTGCACATCTGTGCAGACAGTGACACAGTCTACCTGTGATGTGACCGTGGCACAATGAATACTATCATCTACAATGCTAACAGTTTTGAAATATAAGTATATACAAGGGGCATAAAAGGAATTCCTCAGCCTTCCATGCCTCAGAGGGCTATGTAACTGTGCCATGAGACTGTACTCTGCTGTCGCTGTCTGGAATGACATACGTAAAGAAGACATGAAGCAAAATCAGTGTCAGCCCATTCACATGCAGGGCTCTTCTCACATGGAAAACCTTGCAGGTTCCAGTCCTTATTTAAAGTTCCTGTACTTGTGTAATTGAGCTTACCAGACTATTGTTTTGTTCCTATGCCCTTCCAACTTCTGTTTCCACAGGAGTGTTATGTATGGGTGTGTTTGTGTTTACAACACTTTGAGGGAGTATTCAAGTTATAAGCAATGATGTAAATAAAAATACAAGTACTTTCAGCAGTTCACTCACAAAGTCTTAACATGGCAGATATTAAAACGTGAAACAGCCAACATGCAAGAGGAACAAAACTAATAAATGAGCCTTGTATGAAAGTAAGATAAATAAATGAGCCTTGTATGAAAGTAAGATGTTTACTTGCATACATCTACAATTTAACTACTTCAGTGTTCTCAACATTGATTGCTGTTGGGTTAGTGAGAGAGCAGTCAGCCCACTGGGAGTCCTTTTGCTGCAGAAGTTCTTGGGTTTAGAGAAATAATTGCTTTACACTACTTTGGAATAACAAGGATTTTGTTTTACATAGTCAAGTCATTAAACAAGTGCATTCAAAGGGAAAAGAATATTTGGGGACATCAATCAAATTTTCTTAATTGTTTAATCTGGAAAAATAGGGGAAGAAAATCAGAATCATTAAATGTTAAGTTTTGATATTTTTAAGTGAGATGTTTTGACTTTGGACTTGGAAGTGGCAGTTCAATTTGGTTCAATTTTTTGAGGGCTGCACAACTGTTTAAGCATGAAACAAAGCACATCAAAAAATCACAACTGAGAAAATTTTTACATTTTCTTTTTGTTTTAACTGTGGCACACCGTATGAAAAATCCATGACCCATTGTCTTCGTGGGCTAGCTCTGGCCATTCCTCAAAGATCCAGTATTACTCTCTGCAAGAAGCTGTGTCTTGGTCTCATGCACTGAAGCTAGAGTCATTGTGTTTGAAGCTAGAAGATGGAAGTGGATGGTCCTGAATGATCCACCAGCAATGATGATTTGCCTGGAGCACTATTGTGCTTAAACACAGACTTTCCATGAAGACCCACAATTCCAAATACTTAAAAACATGTGAAAAGAGGAACCTTTGTAAAATAATCCTTCCCAAGTCTTATAGCTGCCAAGGTAGTACGAACATACAGTATGAATCATGTTAGCACTACCAGGAAAAGCCTGCATTTCTTGCAATCTTTCATTCGGATCCTGCAGTTTAATAGCTTATTCATTATTTATTGTCCCTCTTACACTAATGTGTTATCAACAGATCTGAAAGGGGCTATTAAAAGAAAAACAACAAAAAAGAACACAAAGCAGAAAGCAATGAAGTGGAGACACTTCTTACAGGCAATCCACATCAAAAGATGTAAGACTAGAAGGTGAAACTGGAGCTTAGAGTGACTCCTGTTTACAAGAATGAAACTGTTTGCGGTCTCACTTGCCATGTTTGTTGTCAGAAAAGCTACATGGAACCCATCCTCCTCCAAGCCAGCGTATTCACAGCTCATCTGTGTGAAATAAAGATCCCATTTTTGGCTTGCCTAAAGCAACTTTTCAGAGAACTAGAATAAGGTTATTTGAATAGGAAAGCTGTAATTTAAACAAGTAACACTGTACGACTGGGAGCTTTTTCAAAAACTGGATTCTTGAAGGAACAAAAAGACTAAATAGAGAAGTTTTGTCTACTAATTGAACCCCCCAACCCCTTTTAGGTCTAAATAAAACTTTCAAGGCAGGATTTTAATAGAAAGACATTTTATAAAGCAAGTTCTTGTTTTCTACCAAGTGATATGGCGAGGAGTTCGGTGACCTAGCAGTTATTCTTTGTTGCATGAATGTGCTGTGATCTTTCATAACACATCAGCAGTGTCAATATGTTGTGTGATGGAAATACCATCTTTAGTATAACTGATTTTGCTAATGCTTTTATATATTCACTGGTTGTTTACAGCATGATTCAGATAGTGAGATGAGCTAGAAAATACAGTGTAGGCCATCAGCTACAACTCACAACCACAAAAATGGAGGCTAGGGTGTCATTCTTCTGAAAACTGAGTCTCTGGATATATACAATTGTGTGAGAACCACTGCACACATTTCCAAAACGATCCAGAATATTGTTTATCATTAAAATACATTATAGGCTGTAAGGCAGAAGTACAAATAAGGTCTTAAAAGACATCTTTGTAAGTCTATTTGCAATGCTGACACAATTTCACACACATTTCCCTCAGCCCTCAATATACTGTTGGCAAAGATTTGCATCTGGCAGAAAGCAACATCAAAACATGAAAACATGACAATCCCAGCTCTGACACTGTGTCAAGGAGTAATTTCCATAACAATGGTAATTTTGTAAAGATTAGAAATCATTTAGTGATAAAACACGTTGTCCAAGCAAAGAGTGAACGCACCTGAAATCAAAGGCAAATTATTTTCTGCCTTGTATTTTTTATTTATTTACTTAGGCTGCAGTCAAACATATCAGTGAAGTACTTGAGAATTCTCAAAAGAATACAGTAGTAATACTTGGAATAAAATACTTAATAGTTGAAGATTATAAGTTAAGCATATGCTGAAATGATTTGTCAGATCTATGCTGAGGAGTCAGCTCGCATCTCATAAGCTGTTATTTATAGAGGTTTGTGGCAAAAGATACTGGTACTTTAAGCTCTGGGTTTGCATCTCATTTTCTTCAGTTATTTGAGGACCTACAAAGTGCTATAATAGCTGGGGAAAACAAAAAAAAATCAAAAATGCTGCAATACAGCAGTATCTGACAACAAATATCTCTTGATAGGCTCCAAGGTCTGGGTACTGAAGTTGGAGATGAGTTGGAGGGAGCAGTTTGCTTGGGGAAATCACTGGAGATCAGTTGCATTAACTCTGAACCCCATCATGTCACTGTGACAGTAGGGAAGAGCCAGAGCAGAACCAGTCACACAGTAGAAGGTTTTTAAAAGTTCAGTGGGCTTAATGTCATAGGAAGGTCATGAGCAGTGAGCTGCTAAACTGCACTCTGAGACCTTTCTCCTACTGTGAACTAATGGCTATGTAAGGTACATGGCAGTGGAAAATCAGGCTGCAAAGCTCTCTTTCATTAAATGCAAAGTGTTTACATTTTAGCCAATTAAAATATCTCAGTGTGTTCAAATAATCTGTAAATCCATGATCTTGAAGCCTGACCAAAACCAATAAATAAGGCCAGTACCTGCAATAATGATGTCACAAGTCAAGGAACATTAAACATGCTGCATAGGTCTATATAATGAACCCATTTGGGTGGGATCGCTTGTAGGTTTGCAGATTTGGCTTGGCTTGAGCAGGCTTAGCTCACTTTATTGGAAACTGCAACCTGTTACATTAATGTTGGATCTTCTTCAGTGCTTCTATGGTTTTCTACTAAGCATAATCATCAGCTGTCTTTATACCCAGGTCCAACTCCCTATATTCTTTTTAATAGTTTTCACTAAAGCAAACAACCCTCCCCCATCTGATGTGAGCATAATTAGATTGCATTACTTCACGACTGAGCCATGAAAGAGCCATAAAATGTTACATTTTACACTAGAAGTAATGGGGAAAACACTGAATAATACCACTTCTCCTTGACAGCACTGGCATCTATCAACAGAAAGGGTTCATGGTGCTGCATGTGTGCAGATCATCAAATAGAGAAGCACAAAAGTTCAGGTAACTTGGGAGAGACTGAATGACCATAATGAGAGTACTTCTGCAGGGTCACCAAGCTATTTTTTCACAGTCGAAATAATGCCAAAGGTGACAGAAAGTGTACAGACATGAACATCTCACTAATGGGGACAACGGCAGTGTAAATTTGTTCTTCAAGCATCCACTGTTGGTCATATCTCCTGCTCCTTCGTTACCATTTGAACTTGAGTAAACATGAGCAGTTGCGAAAGTTGGTGGAGACTTGAAGTTTTATTTTCCACTATTGTGTGGCCTTTTCATGCTACAAAAGTGGCACAAAAAAGCCCACAAAGTGGGGAAGGAGCAGCCTGCTGCTAACAGCCTCTCAGGTGAAGATGTTCTAGTTGGAGCCCAGGAGTTGATTCTAGGTCAGAATTCTTTCCAGTCCCACAGAGACGGATGACCCTCAGGTGACTGTACTGCTAGCTTATGAGCCAAGTGTGAGAAGTACAAGATGTGGAGAACACTTGTAAAACATTTATGGTGGTTTTTTTAGGAAAGTTTAGTAGAAAATAGTAACCAAGGAATACTCTGAAGCTGCTTCCCAATCTATTCCTTGTGCTGGGCAAACATTTTCTAAATTAGTGTTTTCCATTTTGAAAATGCTGATAAATCAGTGGGAATACGTCAAGATTTATATTTAGTAAAAGGAAGTTTGGTTAAGGCTCATTGCAAAGTTTTTGGAATAGTATATTTCTTATTTACTCCTCTTTCAGAAGAGCTCTTATTCATTAAAAACAAACCACCAAACAAGCAAAAACCCAAGTGGATTACACTTTTTAACAGTTATATATTTCTATTGACATGACTTTTTTTGCAACTTTTTTTGCAAGACTTTACAAATCCTTTTTTTCTTTTTTTCCCCTCCACTTCCAAACCTGGATATGTTTCAAAATGTCAGAATTTTCTGTGAAGCTGAAGTTCCAGTTTTACCATAGTCCTGCCTGTGGAGTCTTTAGAATGGGGAATGATTGTTAATCTCTGTTAATCTCACCCTAATAAACCCAAACTTACAAAAGAGGGAAAAAAGTAAGGAAAAGAAAAAAGAGAGAAATAATTCATGCAGAATATGTAGTGCACATGTCCTCTATAATTCAAACATATATGCAACTGCCCTTTTACAGAACTAGTTCTACTTAAATACAGAATTTTTCTAGCAATAAACCTGTGTCTGCCCTCTGACACTGTTGTATGAAGGAGACAACAGTGGTATATATAAGCCATTTTTCTAGTCACTTTTTCAGCAGACTGGAATCAGAAGACGGACTTTGTTTAAATCTGTCACAAAAACAACCACTCATAAAATCATGGAATCTGAACGTAACCATTTGGGGCCTTTTAAAGCTGTCTTGCTTTGCTCAACTGTACTATTTTAACTGCTCATTACTGGCATACTTAAATATTCATCTGCAAACTTGGAAATCCCAGTTCTGTTTCTGAACTGAGTGTCTAATTTATTCACCCAAAGTCTGAGAGTTTTATTTTTCAAGTACATTTAACTAATGCTTTCTCTCTCTTTCTCCCAAATCCCTTTTCAGAAGATTTAAAGAGGGAATATCTAAAGAGAATATAATGCCATAAGGCATGCACCACTTAATAAGATTGATCTTGCCTAAGAATCATCAAATCATAGAATCATAGAATAGTTAGGATTGGAAAGCACCTTAAGATCATCTAGTTCCAACCCACCTGCCATGGGCAGGGACACCTCACACTAAACCATTCCACCCAAGGCTCT
>JAVHNF010043286.1:5481-16012 GCA_034783455.1 Micropsitta finschii
TGTGAGATCTGCAATTGAGATCTGTAACTTTGAGATACATCAAAAGCATGTCTGAATCAGGGTCTGGCAGCAGATGTTTAGGGAAAGTGTATAATAATATATTGGGCATAGAGATTAATACTTCCTCGAGCTTTTGAGTAATTAATGGGTCAGACACTTTCTGGGCATAACATCTGGATTATCACGTAGAGGAGGCAGATTTTTAATTTATGTTAGGGCATTTGAACCTGAAAGTGTAATGCTAATCCTAGCTTATTTTGATGATCCTGCCAAAATTCTGCAGTGGAAAGAAAGAAATTCATCTGAAGCTGAATTTTGTCTTGGGTGGAAGGTGGTAGGATCAGAGTGTTTCAGAAAATTTGAGTAACACAGTTGTAAGTCCACGAACAGTAACACTGCATAAATGCACACCTCAGATCTTGTCCAGCTGCATAAATCATCATGCTTATACACTTTCTAACACAGTCCTTTCCTCTTTGCAGATATTAAAATATTTCTAATTTTTTTTCAGGTTTTAATCTAAAAATCTCCTGGTGTAATACTCCACTTAGAAACAATTTCTCTGGAATAATACTGTTTTTCACATTGATTTAGTGTACTTGTAATCAAGTCCCCTCAAGGTAGAAGACAGTCTGAGTGGCACAGCAACTAAAAAAAACTATGGTTTTCACACTGCTCATAATGTATTACATTTTGGACATATTAAAAAATCAGTGAGAATCCAGGTAAGTGCTAATCAAGTCATTCAACAGCTTGTGAGGATAAGAACAACAGAAATTAAATAGTCTTACACTGTGACAGACCACAGCACAGCCAAGCATGGCCCCCAGTTTGCCAGGATGACAGGGACCATGGGGCCTTCAGAGTGGTTGCAGTGTCCTCCTTCCCCAACCAGCCCCATCCCACAGCCCCCAGGTAACAGGCAGTGCAGAGAGTACCACACAGGGGGTTTAAATGGGACTGTGACAACAGCATTCTAGGAAGTTGTGTTTTTTAACATACCCTTGTCTAAGCATGGTTTTTATTTTATTGGTGAAAAGGTGAAAGGAGACAAAACAGTCAAATGATCTAGCTAATATTAGAGAAAGCATGTTGTTCTTAGATTCTTAGCTCTCAAGCAAACCTTTCTAGTCATATTGACTTGCCTTTAACTAGACTCATCTCCCTATACATCATCCATGTAAAATAATAGGCATCTGTGAACATACAAATCTGGAATTTAGCTTTCGTTAAAGGTAATCAGAAACTAAGATTAATGAAAATGTTTCTCTTTTTTTTTTTCTTTTTCCCAAAATGGTTGTAAAGAAAATGTAATAAATGGGATAGAAAGCTGAAACAAACTTTAAACCAATTGCAAACAACATTAAAAGAGATTTATCTGTGTTGATTACTGAAGTTAGGAGACAGAAAAATAGCTGGGAAGCAAGAAACTAGTTATGGCTTTAAAGGGTTTTTTTTCCTTTAATCAATATTCCAGATTTCTAATGTAACTAAGAATTTTTAAAGTAAATTTTTCCTTCTGATGTCATTTGAATAGTATTACAGAAGTTCTCCTGGAGAGGAAGGGGAGAACCAGATTTTTTTTTTTACACAGTTAAAACTGGTTTGTGAAAGCCTATGTGGCTAATGCTAAACATTAAAGTAAACTAAATCAATCAATAATAACACTTATGAATTTTTTTCTTTAATACTTTTTAAGACATTAAATTATGTTCAGGTTCTGACTTAAAATTCAACTTTTTTTTAAGTTTTACAGTAAGACATGCATATGGAATCAAATCTTTGAAAGACAAGAAATATGAAGAGAATTCTTGATTAAACATCAGCAGTGAACAACATTACAAATATAACTAGGAAACTGCTAAATTTCTTCAGCTGAAATTGTCTCTATGTATAAAAATCTGCATTAGCACATATTAGCATATATTACTGTTTCTGCTTTTGAAAGGTTTTTTTGATCTTTCTATTTCTGTTACGAAAACATAATCTAGTTGATAAACAGTGCTCAGGATTTCTCTGGGAGAACTGTAAGAAAAGAAGTGTGTTGTGGAAATTGCGGTTATTCTGAATGATAAAAGAAAGGCCCCTATGAGAAATTTTAATATTTAAATAACTGTTTATTACTTCCTGAATCCTCAGGAAAAAGCAAACAACAAGGTTTAAAGGTGCCACTAAACACTTTCCTACCCTTCCTCACTTGTAAAAGTCAGAGTAGGGCTTTATAGCACCCACTGAATTCATGGTACAAGAAAATAATGACCTAAAAAGTAAATGTTTATAAGGCTTATATAGGGATTTTCTTTATACATGTAAGTAATTGAGAACTTATTAATATCCATGTAATAAGTCAATAGACTTCCCTTGGGACTGAAGTTCAGTTTGCAGAGGGAAGATGAAATATACTCTTAATACAGATATATTTTTTCTGAGAACTTTTAAATTTTCATAAAACACCTTTATTTGGCTTTTGACTCTGCCAATAATTAGTGTCACCCCTCTCCTCCCTTTAGCCTCCCCCCCAAAAAAAAAATACCAAACAACTCTTTTGTTTTGCTTTCAGTGATTTGAACACTAGTTTAGAAAAGCTGGGTAAAGATTGATTCTTTTTATGGCTGTAAAATACAGCATTTTATTCATTAAATATATCTTTAACTTCTCTAGGGACATTTCTTGCATATCACCTATTCCTCACTCTCTCCCCTTTCCATTATGTTTCGTCGTACACCTTTCTTTTGTGGTACAATGTTTGGATAAATATGTTTTTGTTTAAGTGAGACCTTAGCAAATTCTTATCTAAATGATGTTTACCAAATGGAGAATGACAAAATGAAATAAACAAACAAACAGAATCCTTTGAGAAACTGAAATTTAAATTATTTTCCTGCAGGAATGTTTATCTGCCACTTCATTTTTTCATCATACGCATATACCTACTTTGCTTCTGGAAGTTTACAGGTGTGGAACAGGGTTTCATTTATTTTTTTCCCCTGTTGTTTCTGAGGTTTGAAGGTTTCCATGCATATACTTGCTTAATCAAGAATTATTTCAGCTGGAAAACCTGAAATTCTAGTGAGTCATCTAGTCCAGCTCAGCACAGAAGAGGGACTGATTTGGTGGCTTGTACACACATCCCCAGTGCATGGTGTCTTGTCTAGCACTGAACAATCCACTACTGACAGCTGTAAAACATGCTTTGGCAGGCTGTCCAACTGCCTGACTGTATTCATAATCAAAGGCTCTCTTTCCCTCCCACTACTTAACTTAAATTTTCACATTCTAAAAAAGAAACTGTATGTTTACATACATTCGATAGGATGATAAAATCTAATACTGAGTTAACACCAGCAAGTAATTCCTTATATGCCATTTTACACACATAAAGCCTTTTTTTCTTCAAACTAATGACTCATAATAAAGCAATTGAACTATGAAGCACCTACATGTGCTACTACACTTGCACTTTCAAGAAATATATACATACAAGTGGCTCAGCTCTAACTTTCCTTCTTTGGGTCACTTTTCATAGATGGAGCTAATTTTTGCCATGTACACAACACTTTGCAAGAAAGGTGTACAATTTAGAGCACAAAACATTATTTTTTCCATTAATATTCCAAGCTATATGCTGTCTGTGTAATAATATAAGCAAGTAATGGGCTCACTCCCACCAGTGCGACATCTGGCAAGCCCCAGCTGATTTTGTCAAGTGGGCAAGAGTCAACCTCCACTGTCCCTGAAGAGTCTGGCTCTTGATGCTGTTACATGCTTTTTTAGTGTTTTACAAGTGCTTTTAAAGTAAATTTTTATATTAGTGCTTTTTCTTTTGAACCACTGAGTTGACAACTGTAACCTTCTCAACTGTCTATATTTTAACTTCTCCTTATGTTGTATGGCTCTAATATACCTATCTTTCAACACCAATTTCTTAATAAAACACACCAAGGTCACAAAATTATGCTGCAACTAAATCCTGTATAACTCAGTCCTGGGGCTGAAGGTTATAGAGTGATTAGCCTTTTAAAGCAGATTGTTTCAGCCTAACTCATTCTCTTGCATTTACCATATGTAAAAAATAGCACATCATCACTTGTCATACCCTGTACTGTCACTATTATAATAAACTTTACAGGTTATGATTAGCTTTCTGCCTAGTGATTTCCCCCTGTGAAACAATCACATGATGCTTTTCTTTAGATTCTAAACATATCACTGTGAGTCTAACCTTTACTTCACCTGATTATTGTCATATCCTCTGCCTGCAGGTCATACCCCATAACTGGAAAAACATTTCCTGCTGCTGAAACAGTTCATATTGTCATAAACCCTGTTAAGACAGGTGAAAACACTAGACAAGATCAAATCTCTTGAGTCCTCAGAACAGATTAGATGTTGAATATGTACAAGCAGTAGAAATTCGATAAGCAAACATCTTTTCAGACTCCCTGAAATTAAGCCATGAGCTTTATCTACTAATTGGGGTGAGAAGGAATGGCAGAGACATTTTTATACCCAACCTATATAACTCTCACTTGTAGCTAAGTGTTCAATTGAATTTCTTATTAACACAGTCTCTAGAAATCAATTAATCATCATCCAAGGCAACTTTATTGTCTAAAGCAACTTCAATTCAATGCTTTCCCATTGGAAACAAAATATCTAATTGCTTTTACAAACTCTCCATACTTTTTGTAATCTCACTTACAACCTTAAAAAATTCTACTTAACATTTGAAATGTGTACCTTTTAAACTAAAAGGGAACAAATATCTTGGTCTCTGCCATCAGATGTAGAATCCCTACAGCTATTTAATACCATTCCTATCTATCGATATTGATACCTTCCTTTCAAAGGTCATGTTTTCAGTTGCTTGAAATTTTGGCAAACTTCTACTAAGACACATATTTTTTCACTTGCTGGATGTCATGCTCATACAACTGTGTCAGAAAATTTCACAGGAAAGAGTTTAGCAATTTCAAAGAAGAGAGAAACATGTTGCTTCACCTGTACATCCCTTCCACAGCAGCTATACCTCCCAAAGATTTCATACATTTGGCATAACAATTCCCAGGCTGTCAAGACTCCCACTTCAGCATTTGCCTTATGTTTCAACCCTTGCTGCTTCTCCACTACTGCCTGAGCACCACTGAGGTCCAAGTCCCATGAGCAAGAGTATCACACCTTGTTTCCAAGGCAAATCACACACAGAGACAAATTAGGACCAGGAGTTGGGGAGGTCAGAGGAAGAGAAACTGGGAAATTGGCTGGAACAGGAAATGTAGACTGGACTCCAACATTAATCTCTCCCTTTATCTGTAGTCCTCTGGCCTTTTTAGTTACACAAATGGCAACTGGAGGTAATTCCATCATTTCTAAATTTGCTTTAGTACTAAATTATGCTGAATATTCACAATCTCATTATTGTGTGACATGAAATATTCAGAAGCATTTAGACTTAAAAACATATCCATAACATGGAAATGTAGTGCAGACTAATAGCATACTGTATTCACCTGAGGATGTGCAAGTCAAGCAGGAGCAAAGTAAAACTTTTAAATATTGCTGGAACTGCATTTTCTACTCAAAATCACTGAACTGTTTTAATATATCCCTATATGGAAGATTAAAATCTTTTTACAAAGGGTTCTTAAGTCTGCTGCCTTAAGCCTATTGTACTTACTACAGCCTCTGGCTTCCTTCATTCTGGTTGCGAAGCCCTTTCTCTAGCAGAATTTCCCATTCATATGCTAGAAGCCTTTTTCAGCTGGATGTTAACAGAGTACACAGAAAGGCACCAGCCAATTCCTTACAATATTTGCTCTAATCTTTATTCTCTCTTTCATATTATTTCTCTTCCTTCTGTTCTCTGCCTTCACAGAATTCTAAATCTTCATACAGGTCTCACTGTACTGATAATGTGGAGAAATTATAAAGCGTAAAATCCCTTTTCCCTAGCCTCATTCTACAAAAGAAAATATTGACTTAAAAACCTCTGCACCTAAAAAACCCCAAAGCAACAAACCCAAAAGAACCAAACAAAAACATTAAACTAACAAATGTATAGGAATCAGAGTCTGTGGTGGGGTTTGTTTTTTTTTTTTTAGCCTGGGTACATTTTCCTTAAAATTTGTTTTCAGAGGTTGTAAGTCAAATTCAAATTATTAGCAGTACCTGGAAAGTTCAGAAATCACTTCCTTTCTTCTTACTCTCACTTCAGTGCCCGAGTTGTGAAGAACTATAGCTTGAGGGGGAAAAACAATAGCATTGAACACTTTAAATAATGAAAATGTACAACAAAAGCTCACAAAATTGTTCCGTGGGCTGTCTTTTATTTTCTGCAAATACCTATTTTTGTTGCTGTATGTCACTATTTAGCACTTTGGTAATGTCTTGCAAACATTAGGAAAATAAGCAGTATTAGCATATTTTATGTACTTGGAGTAGTTAAGAGGATGACCACCAGCTGAATATGAACCAGCTTGTGCCCAGGTGGCCAAGAAGGCAACAGCATCCTGGCTTGTATCAGATATAGTGTGGCAGCAGGACCAGGGAGATGATCCTCACTCTGTACTGTGCACTGATGAGGCTGCATCTTGAATCCTGTGTTCAGTTTTGGGCCCCTCAGTACAAGAAAGACACTGAAATGGTGGTGCACGTTCAAAGAAGAGCAATAAAATTGGTGAAGGATCTAGAGCACAAGTCTTATGAGAAGCAGCTGAGGGAGCTGGGGTTGTTTAGCCTGGAGAAAAGGAGGCTGAGGGTAGCTCTCTGAAGCTACCTGAAAGGAGGTTGGAGAGAAGTAGCACCAGGGGGTGTTTAGATTCAATATTAGGGAAAATTTCTTCACCAAAAGGGTTTTCAAGCATTGGAACAGGGCTGCCCTGGGAAGTGGTTGAGTCACCATCCCTGGAGATACTAAAAGATGTGCAAATGTGTCAGTTTCAGTTATGGACATGGTTTAGTAAGGTACTTGGCAGTGCCAGGTTAACAGCTGGACTCAATGATCTTAAAGGTCTTTTCTAACCTTAATCATTCTACATGTCTATGATTCTAAGAGCTACTTGTGTACAAGGGCTGCAGCTGGGATCAGTAGTGAAGGCAGAACTTGGAGTTACTTGCTACCTGTTCTGCTTCACTGTACTTCATGGAGGGGTATTGCATGCTCTTCTGACATGTCTGTCTCCAACCCTGAGCCTACTCCTGGCACTGTAAATTCAACACCAGGCACATCTGTCCACCACTCCAGAATAACTGCCCCAGACATGCACAGGGAAGAATAGATTTACCACATAGAGCCCAGTCTTACCATACCTGTGATAGAGATTGTTTCTGAACACAGTAAATCTCTCCTTGCACACATAAGACAGGGCTTCTTTCTTTCCATGTCCTCCACTAACACTGATACAAGGTAATAATTATTTGAGGCTAGAACTTGCAGCCTGCAATGTAAAAGCACTTATATCACAGGCACCCTTTTCAAATCAACTCAGCTAGACCCACCTGAAAGTTTATCCTTAGCACCTGTTGCTGTCCCAGCAGGATATAAGAAGAATTTTGAGTAGTTGTTAATGGGTTGGGTAGTTGATTTGTAGTTAGAAATACTTTTAAAGTGAGGAAATTTGTGTAGGTTTAGTGGGGAAAGAAGGTGTGGCATATTTTTCTGAGGAGCTATAAGATTGAGGGTTGATAACTACTTGGATCAGAACATCAGAGGGTATTAGTATTTTTGTTAAGTTGTCTTGAATTTTTTTGTTTTGGTTTGGGTTTTTTTTAATGCTATTTTAGGCATCTTTAAGACTTACAAAAGTCTCTAAGTTGGGTTTTTTGTGTGCGTTGAGAAAGATAATACTGGTAGCAGGTAGTTACTTTAAGTAGCTTCTCATGCTTTTTGCTGAGCTCTGGATAAGGTAAGAAAACAAAAATTGTGGGTTTTTTTGATTTCTTTTTAGAATTGTGTCAATGTTTTTATAATGCAGAAATGATTCTGCATGACTTATTTAAAGCCGTGAAAGATGCCCTTGTCAGCTTTAGTTTTTCATATTAAGCATTGTTTCTTTCCTGTGTTTTTATCTGCCTGTCTTTCAGGAAAAGGAAAGATGATGTAAAAATGAAAAACTACTACCCAAACTTTCCAGAGCAATAATGCTATTCTGTGTTTGTTCATTTCCAAGTTTTTGATTATATTTAAATGTAAATTCCATTAAAAGTGTGAAATTAGGACTCTTTTTTTTTTTTTTTTTTTTTTCCTTACAAAATGCTTTAAATAGTAGTTTTGCCTCCTTGTTATTTTTGTTTTTCCAAGGTAAAAAGTTACTTTGGTAACTTTTCAGGTTTCCAGGTACTAATTATTGTGAGATATGCAATCATTAGGGCAGCTTTATTTGTAAAAGAAACTTTTTGCCATACCTGAGTTTAAGATTATGTAGACAATAAATAAATAAGTAAGCAGATTGAGGGTGGGGAAAGAAGGTAAGGAGAGAAGGTTTAGAAAAATGCATTAGCTAGTTACAAATAGCCATTAGTCTAAACAGTCCCATCTGTCAGAGGTATCATAGAGAGGTATGTTTTCAGGAAGGATTTAAAAAAGGACAAGGTGGTATGATCTCCAGGGTTACCACTGATGAATGAAATAGGCAAGGATCTAAAGTAGAAGGAGAGTACCTTTAAGGCCAAGAATTACACTGTGAGGTAACTAATTTGTTGTCTTTAATAGTTTGGAAGGATTTGCATGGGTTTCAACAGTGTTCTGTTCAACCTTGTTTGTTTTCCCTTTCCATTTGTTGTGGTTTAACCCAAGTGGCAACCAAGCCCGCACAGGTACTAGTCACTTTCCCTTCACTCCATGTCAGGATGTGGGATAGAATCAGAAGAGAAAATTCGTGGGTTGAGATAAAAATTTTAATAGGTAGTTTGCTTGCATATGCAAGCAAAGCAAAACAAGGAACTCACTGCTTCCCAAGGGCAGGAAGGTGTTCAGCCACCTCCAGGACAGCAGGGATCCATCAATGTGTAGCAGTTGGGAAGACAAAATGTCACTACCCTGAACATTTCCCTCCCCTCTTCTTCTTCCTCCATCTTTATGTGCTGAGTATGAGGCCATACGGTATGGAATATCCCTTTGGTCATCTGTTCCAGTTGTGTCCCCTCCCAGCTCCTTGTGCACCCACAGCCCACTTGCTGGTGGGGTGAGGTCAGGAGCAGAAAAGGCCTTGGCTCTGTGCAAGCACCGCTCAGCATTAACTAAAACACTCCTGTGTTATCAACAATGTTTTCAGCACAAATGCAAAACATAGCCCCATTCTAGCTACTGTGGAGAAAATGAATGCTTACCCAAGCCCACCAGCACAACAGCCAATTCTTCACCCTTCAGAGTTGTAATGAATTAATCATTTAGAAGGTGGATCTGTAGAAGGACGTTTATGTCATAGAATGCATTTGAAAAGTTTTTTTTGCTTAAAACCTCAAATGTCTGGATAATGTTCCAGTAGACAGATGTCTTTGTGATCTACTTAAAAATATTTGCTATTCATGCATAGAATTTTGAAGTGGTGTGTCAGGTTTGGTTTTCTTGGAGCACAGCTCTTGTGTCCTTTGCTAAGTGTCTTGTAGAGTTTTATTTTCTCCAGGGTTTGTTGCAGAACACTGCTTTTGGAAGCAGTTTCTACAGAAATAGATTTTTGGATTAAAAAAAGTGCAACAAAAGCATTCTTCAGAACAGGCTACAGAATTGAATGGTGTGCTTGAGGTAAGTGATACCATGAAAATGTCCCGCATGCTAAGAAGATTTTGAAAACTCCTTTAGGGAAAAATGTCAGCAATGAAAACCTGGCTAATCTAAAAAATATTCTGCTTTCCCCCTTTATATGTATGAGCTGCAATAATGCATTTGCTTTGGGCATCTTAGATGCTGAAAAAGAGGAAACTGCATAACCTGACCTACTGAAAGTGGTAGCAGGGAGGGTGGGTGAGGAAAAGTGGGAAAGAGATCTATTTTAAAAGAAAACTAATGCTCTCTAATGGTGCAGCCCTGTCTGCCAGAACAGTGTTCACTGCTGCTCTATTCAGCTTCCTTTTTGACTGATTTTATATTACTAGACCTGTGGTGTCTTCTGCATTTCTGTAATCTTACCCTTTTAAATATTCTTGCAAGAAATTTATGCTGTGATTATGTGATTGTGACAACAAAACACAGGATAAATATCAGAGAAAATGCAGATCGTGGAATTGAAACTTATCTGAAATAAAGAATATCACAGCTGGGAAAATGTAATCATAAGTTTTTGACAATATTTCTATGCAGGAATTGCAAACCGTCCTTTGGTATACTCCAATCAAAGAAACAGCACTCTGCAGACTCTTTACAACAGCTTTTGAAATTCCACATATTTCCAGTGAGTTTTATGTGGATTATGCCTTGGTCAAGGCAAGTAGCCAATAAAACTTTTAGCAGCCTTTTGCAGTATATGCTATTAAGCAAAACTTGTACTAACTGTAGCTATGTAACATGTGGGCGTATATACGTACATATACCCAT
>JAVHNF010043314.1:0-11338 GCA_034783455.1 Micropsitta finschii
TGAAGACTGTGCTAATGAAATGGTTCTTGCATCAATACAATGACCCTGATCAGGTGAGAGGTCTGGATTTGCAAATCCCTTCTTTCCTGTAAAAAAAAAAATGGAAAAAAAAAAAACAATAAAAAAAGATTTTTCTTTAGGCCATTTTTCTGACCTGTTTCACAGCCTTTCCCTATAAACGGCTGTCCTGGCAGAGTCGCAGGGGCATTATGCTGCAGCTCAGGGGTTGGGAGAGGAGCAGGGAGATGGAGTGAGATGCAGAAATACCTCCGGCCATTATTGCCTCCAGGGACAGGACTTGCAGAGCCACAGCTTTTACCTCCTGCTTCTAGCTTGGCTCACAGTAGGAGTCTGGGAAAGTTACTTGGCATCCTTTCACCCCAGTACTTTGATTTCTTATGTTGTATAATAGAGTCATCAATGGTTAACCCAACCTGAAGATGTGAGCTGCACATGAAATCTTCTCTGTTAATGTGTGTAGTATATGCTATTTTGCACACCCTTGCTCTTACAAACATACATGCACATACAACTCCTTTCCTATGGACATTTTTTGTGTCTGAAATAGGCCTATGGCCAGAAGTGAACAGGACTACTTCTCTGGGAATATTGCGCAGTTGCTAATTTCACTACCGGAACTGTGTTGCTGCACAATCTGGCCTCCTTCCACAACTGCCTCTATTGAAAATAAAGGGGACTGATGAGCCTATGGATAATGGTAAACATATGGAACGCAGGCAGTCCTATACATTAAAAGCCAGAACACATTAAAAGGTATTTTAGTTGTTGGCAGCGTAAGATCAGTGTAGGAAACATCATCTAACAGAGAAATCTCATACCAATAAGCTTCATACTCTGACAGCATTTGGCATTTTTCTTTCACTTAAAAAATAAAAAATGACTAATTCATGGTGAGGGCCAAACCGTTAAGTTTCAAATTGGTTTGTCATAACTACAAAAATACTGGATCTTTGGTTTTGTTTATGTTGGAAAGTGCTTTCATTTCAGACTAGGTCACTTGATTTTCTTTTGAGTGTACACGAGACCTTTGACTCCTCAGAGGACACAGGAGACACATTGAGTAATGTGATGTCATTCCCTCATTGCCTCGCAGAGTTCTCATAACACTAAATATATTAGTCACTCGCCTTGCCAGTACCAAGAGGGTAGAAAAGAAATCCAGCAAAATGATGGTATTATGTAGATGGACAGCAATAATTGTTCCGTGTGATATATGTTACTTTCTCTCCATTGTTTCCATCACTTTTTGTGAAGCCTGTGAAGGCGATATTTCAGTTAGGTGATATTTCTCACCCAAACATTTGTCTTCTCCTTTCTGTTTATGCAAAATCACTAAGATTTTGTACTTGGTGACAAATATGCATTAAGTTAAATAGCTTAAAAGCTTGACTTTTACTTTTTACCAGCACAGGAGTTTTTTCAGTCTCAGGTAGACACAAAAGACTAGATATTTGGGAAAAGCATGTTAGTTAGCTGCTGCTCAGTTTTTCTCTTTGTGAGTGGGAGAGGTACGAATGAAGGTATGGTTATGCTTAGTAAATACCTGTTCAGTCATCAATACAGCCATCCTTTTTTCCAAGAAGCAAGGAAAGTTTCATGATTTCTGTTTCTCCTTACAAAGTATGGGTCAAATCCTTGCTTCACTGAAATGCAACATTGGATTTCATACAGGCTCCACGTTGTCCGCACCAAATACTCCCTTGTTAGGTAATGACAGCATATTCTCACATAAATATAAAGATGCATAATTTTTCTTGCTTTAAATTTTCATAGCTAGCATTCAGAAAAAGGAGTAATTTTCTGTACTTACACTGGGAGTACTTCAAGCAGGTTTTGTAAAGTGACTTTTGCTCCTCCTTTTATTGACAGAGATTTTCTTGTGCAGGAGTTGTTTCAAGTTTTATCACGTGCAATACAAAATTAGTGATGGAGATTGTGTAAAGTGTGCTGGAATTCTGCTAGTACAGAAAATACTTTTAAAAACTCAGAGATTTATCACAATGTGTAGATGACTAAAGACATGAAGTATAATTATCCATTTGCTAATTCTAAAATCAATTCAGTATGTCGGGAATTTTTTAGGGATGCTTGAGGGAAAGAAAGCAGGTATACAGATTCTTGTCCAGTGAATAGATTATGCTTATAAGATCCCAGTTTCTGACAGTCTTTGAAGACAAATGAAAGGTTGGTCAACCATTCTCAAAAACTCTGCCATGTAAATCAGATTTACGCACTACTTGGGTTTTACTGAATTACTGGTGGAAAAATACTTTTGAAAAAGAAACACCATTGAAAGCCTCATACCAACTCTCTCAGTACTCCAGTGTCTGTGCTTAAGTGAGAAGCGACATGGTTTAACCCAACTATGACTGCACACAGAGGTATGTACTGGTCAGAGCAGCCAATTCTTAGAGACTTAAAACAATGAAGGATTAACTCCTTCAGCTGGAGTTAGTAGCCCTCTCCACCCAAAACTAGAAAGCAAAACAAGCTTCCCCACCCTTATGATCCTCTTATCTGAAGCTGAAGTCATGCAGGCAAAATTGCTGTTCATGGGAAAGACAGGGCCCATAAGTAGCTGGTCATGAAACAGGTGGAATTAGGTAAAAGCAGAAGATGGGAAGTCTTGTACACCTCAAAACCAACCAACTCCTCCTCCCTTTCCCTAAATCCTTATATATAGATATATTAATAACTGTGTTCATTGTAGCCTACTTAGTCTACATAACCTTTATATATTTCACATGCTGTGATGTTAGGTCTTTCTAAACTAAAACAGAGGGTTGACAGAAGGGCATTAACATGGGGACAACAATTTTGAGTAGTCTGTAAAGTGATGTTAATGTTTGTGCTGAGCACTGCCAGCTTGCTCAGACTGTCTCTGTATGTCAGATGTTCCATTCTCTTACACATCTGTGTCAGAACACCCTCCAGTCAGTTAACATCTCTCTACTGGGAAACCCAGAACTGGACCTCACACTTCAGATGTGCTTTACAAGGGCTGAGTAGAGGAGGACAGATCACCTCCACTGACTGCTGATAATGCTCCTCCCTGTGCAGTTCACTATGCTATTGGGCTTCCTTGCCACAGGGGAACATTACTGGCTTACATTTCTGGCATATTGGTGTCTCCCAGAACCTCCAGATGTTTTTCTGCAAAGCTGCTTTCCAACCAGTGCTTTCTCCAGCTTGCTGAGGTCCCTCTGCATGGCAGCATGACCCTCTGGTGTATCAGCTGCTCCTCATGGTTTTGTAACTTCAGCAAACTCACTGAAGGGATGCTCTGCCCCCCATCATCCAGGTCATTAATGAAGAAGAAACTGTACTGGTCCCAGTATCAACTCATAGAGGCCTCCAACTGACTCTGCTACTCTTTACCAGCCACTTGAGCAGACAGTTTTCAATCCACCTCACTGTCCAGTTAAAGAGACTGTACTTCATCCTCCCTGTCAGTGAGGACATTATGAAAGGCAGTATCAAAAGCCTTTCTACAATTAAATAATATTCACTGTTCTCTTCTTGTCCATCAAACTTGTCAAATCACTATAGAAGGCTGTCAGATTGGTGAGGCGTGATTTGTTTGTTATATAGCTATGCTGACTGTTCCCAATAACCTTTTTGTCCTTAATAGACTTGGAAACATTTCCAGGATTATTTGGTTCATCCTTTCCCTGGGATACAGGAGAGGCTGACTGGCCTCACTCCCCAGATACTCTTTTTTGCCTTTCTTGAAGATCACAGTGACATATACTTTATTCCATTCCTCAGGAATCTCTTCCATTTGCTATAATCTTTCAATGATGATCAAAAGTGGCCTTCACAATGCTATTGGCCAGCTCCCTCAGCATCCATCTGTGCATCCCATTGGGAGCCATGGGCCTGTGTATGTCCAATTTGTTTATTAATCTGATCTTCCTTTACTGAGAAGGGTTGTCTTACTCATGTGGAAATTTAAAAATGCCCTATCTGAACACAGGCCTATGGCTTTGCCTAGTAATTTAAATTAAGTAAGTTCTTCATATTCGAGGAAGGAACTTAGGAACATGTAGCTACATGATGCATATAGTATGTGCTATAATCTACCAGTTTTTATCCATGAATATTGCTTCAAGACTTACACTATGAAAAGGCTAAAAAAAGATAGCAGTGTCTACCTCTGATTTGTGTAAAAATACTTGAGCAAAAAGCTCTGCTTTGTCACCCAGCATCTCCCTTTGTTCTTTTCATCCATCTATCTTGAGCTGAAAAGCTTTCCGAGGAAGTTTATGCTTGGGATCCAGGCTTAAGTTGCAGAGCCAGCTGTGAAAAGTCAACTTTGAGCCTTACCAATTCCTTTTTTTCATTCTATTTTCAGATGTAATTTTTACATTATTATAAGGTGTTCTCCGCTCTGGGAGACTGCAGGGAACATTATTGGCTGGTTTCACCATAGACCACAGGCTAATACCTCCTTGTGAATTTTCCCCGCATGCCACCTTTTCAATTAACGCTAGCATGGTACAAATAGCAGATATCCGTTCTCCAAGATTATTGTTAGGTGCAGTCTGCTCACATGGCTAACATGGGGTAGATGCCATGAGCAGAGGAAAGGTTCCAGAGACATTTTGTCCAGATCCAGCCAGTTATTTCAGCTTCCTAACTCCTATAGAAATCAAACTGGAGTTAGGAACTTCTTAGGTATCTCTAACCCTGGTGTCCCAATGCATCAAAGGGCTGGCTCTCAAAGGTCTCACAGTCTGGGTGCTCTCCCACTTGCCTGCTGCTAGACTCAGAAATAAGCAGTATTGGCAGAGGAACTTGGTCCAGTCCATCATCTTTGACCTACCTGTAGTGAGCCACAAAGTTATGAACAGATGCATCGCTGAGATCGCTAAGTAGTGAAATCACTGACCTTAAAGAGAAGTTCCAGATGGCTCAGAAAGCTTGTGGTGCATTTCAGGTTGCCAGAAGCACATCATCCAGATGCCCTGTTCCATATGTTGCTGGTTCCCAGTTGAATGCCAAGCCCAATGCTTCACTCCTGATATTTAAATCCCCCTGAAGAACCATCCAAAGCTATTGAAAGGGCTGTTTCATTCGTATTTTCTGCTTTATTAAATGGGCTGAGTGTAGGAGTGATTCATCTTCCATTTAAACATACTAATTCCTCTGCAATTCATCTAGAAAAATGTATAGTATGAATGAAAGAAAACACCTCTAAGGATGAGATGGTTTTGCTGAGATGATGGGACTCCTCGCCCTGAGTTCTGTGCAGCCTAAAAGCAGGGCAGGGGAGCAGTCCAGCTCCCAGGCAGGTGCAGTATTTGCCCCCCCCTTGATTATATTCAGCATTTCCAAGATTCCCTTCCTGGAATCATGTTTGTGGGCTGTATTAGAAGGTTTTCTAATTCCATATAACAAGACAGCAGATGTGAGTGGCTGTACAATAGTCTGTGGGCCTTGCTGAAGAGTTATAAATGCTGACAGTCTGAATCAATTCCAATAACAATTTTGAAAAATGAGTGGTGACCTCTATGTACTTTATTTAGATAATTATTTATCAGATTTACACAGTTCCAACAGTGGATTACAAATTGTGTCATTGAGTTGAAAACTTCTGTAAAGGTTCTTCAGTTCAGTCATTTCAGTTTTATTCATTTTGTTAGCTTTTAACTGAATTTTACTGCATATTTCCATGGTAGTGGGAAAGTGTTCTATCTTCGCATTCCCAAAGCAAAACCAGGAACTGCATCCTCCTAATGTGTTTTGTTTGGGTAATGGGATAGTGGTCACCAGCCAATTTTTGGTTGAGGAGGTCACAGACCAACTTTGTTGCACAAGTATACATTTAAATTCAAAGTTATTCCACTGAGGTCTGTGGCATTTTACCACTGTAATAATGCAAAATTTGACCTCTTGTGTCCTCTTTGCAGGGCACAGTGAAAGTGCTCCATTCCATGGTCTTGAGTGTAGGTTGCTTTTTGAGTCGAGAGGAGGACATATGCGCAAGGATCCTGTGGCTCAAGAACTCTCCTCCAGCATGGCCAAGAAGGTGAGCACTACTAGGGGAAGCAATTGACAAGGGGAAATACAGTTCATATCATGGAGGGATCTAAGCTCAAACTAAAAGCAGTGCTGCTGAAGAAAAAGTCTGCTTTCTTTCCAAAGTACTAGGTGAAGAGGAGAGTCTGACTCACAGAAAATAGAAAAGCCTCAAATACTCATGAACATCAAGACAAATCCCAGAGAGTAGATTTATGTCCATGTCAGTTATTTTATTTTTGTCACACATTCTTCTTAGAAGAAGCAGCTGTAGAGAACAGAAGAAATTTTCTTCAGAAAGAAGTGAATTTTGTCTGAGGAGTTCTGTTTTTCCCAGAGGTGAAAACTATGGCCACAGACTTAGAAAGTCAAACAGGCTGGCTGGGAAAGATAACAAGCTTTGCATGAAGGCTCTCCCAAAAGACTCCTATATGACTTTCAATAGAATGCCCACTACCTGAACCAAGATTGGATGGAAAAATTAATTTTTACTGAGTGTATGCATTGCAGAAACTTTAACAGAGGCTCAAAGCACAAGGATAATACACTGCTGGGAGTTTCCTACCTAAAATAGGTCCTTCAAACTCCATCTGTTTTCTTCAGCCAAGTTTGAAGACCAGAATCTAAGGACCTCTCTTTAAAGTGGTCAGTGGAGATGTATTCAAAGAATGAGCTGCTAGATAGAATATTACAAGCTAATATAAAAAATTCACCTCTGTCTTTGTCTTTTAAGGCACAGGTTGAGTTTCAGTCTCCTCCCACATTTTACTGTTTTTCATAGCCATCCTGGCCTGCCTCTGCACCCATTAGCGCTACTCCAGTGAATATTTCTTCCATTGTGCCACCATTTATGATCATGGATTGAAGCTTTATTTCCATCAGTTGTCACATAAAGACATAATTAATGAGAGTTTAGTCATTAATACTGCTGAAATAAATGGAGAATCATCTTGTGAACAGTTGCAAAGTAGAATGTATTTCCTCCTTTCCCATATTCAAGAAGCAAAAGTAGAAGTAGAAGGGAGAAAAAAAAAAACCCTAGCACATTTTCAGATAGGCCTATCTATCTGACAAGGGAATGTGCAGAAGAAATAACAACTATGGAAGGACCTGGATTTTAAGAGGTTTGCATGAAAGGTGGCAATATTGGAAAAAATTGTAGGTATATTACACAGCTAAAAGTAAAAATGTTGAGACTTTTATGCAGTTAAGGTGAATCAGACATTCCCAGTTTTCCAAGTTATCAGTCTGTTCCCTTCTGTGGGACATTTACTGGAAACAGATATCAGTTCTTTCTAAGAAATACCCTTTAACAAACTGCTAAAGCAGACATCATCTAAAAAAAATTTGGGGTGATTTTTGTCTTATCCTTGGACAGAGAATGAATGCTGTGGTTGTTTAAAAATAATCTCAACATAAATAAGTTGTTGTTTGGGAAAAGGTTCTCACGTCAATGCTTGTGTCTGGGCCAACACAAATCCAAAGACATTGCTTTTATCATACAAACAAGATATCTTAGATTTAGGGTCGGAATTCTCTCTTTTTATACCCATTTATTGAAAACAAAGTGCATTTAGGGCAATCGGTTACTTTTGTTTCAGAGAAATTTAATACAAATTAACAGCATCTTGGTGTCAAATCAGTAAAACACTGCTATGGCTACGATGCTTGAAGTGTAAGACTCATTCTGAATTGCACAAAGCATCAACTAACATCGGAGGTTTGAGCGAAAAGACTTCAGTTGATGGCTAGCTTACCTGATTGCTTTAGAGGAGGCCCATTTTGACACTTCACCTTTCTGGGAAGTTCGGCCTTTCCACAGTAAAGATCTCATAATTTTTCAAAACGCTGATTTTTATTGGGCTAGCATGACATTCGGTAGTGAAGTCTGAAAACTGTCACTGGAGTCTTACAAGAAAAAGGAACATCGAAATGAAATTCAACCAAATCAAGTGCAAGGTCCTACAGCTGGGTAGAAGCAATCCAAGCACAGCTACAGATTGGGCTAAGAAGAGATTCAGAGCAGTCCTGTAGAAAAGGACTTGGGGGTGTTGGTTGATGAGAAACTTAACATGAGCTGGCTTCAGTGTGCGCTCGCAGCTCACAAAGCCAACCGTATCCTGGGCTGCACCAGCAGGTCGAAGGAGGTGATCCTGCCCCTCTACTCTGCTCTTCTGAGACCTCACATGGAGTATTGTGCACAGTTCTGGTGACCTCAACATAAAAAGGACATGGAACTGTTGGAACAAGTGCAGAGGAGGGCCACGAGGATGATCAGGGGACTGGAGCACCTCCCGTATGAAGACAGGCTGAGGAAGTTGGGGCTGTTCAGCCTGGAGAAGAGAAGGCTGTGTAGAGATCTCATAGCAGCCTTCCAGTATCTGAAGGGGGCTTACAAGGATGCTGGGGATGGACTATTCATCAGTGACTGTAGTGACTGTGAGGTGTCCCTGCCCTTGGCAGGGGGGTCAGAACTAGATGATCTTAAGGTCCTTTCCAAGCCTAACTATTCTATGATTCTACGATTCTATGATTTGGGAGCCAAAGGAATTTTTTGTGTGAAGCCCAGTCTAGGTAGTAACAAAGAGAAAGCTGGAGGGCTTGCATTTGAATAGGAGACATGCCAATGGCCATGAGATGTTTATAATTTCTCTAAATCTCTTCCTGGTCAAGAATGACCTCTAGACTCTATAAAAAGATATCTGCATGTATGAAAATGCTGCCTTTTCAATCTGTATTGTGATGTGGGGTAAGCGTAGCCACCTGTGACAAATATCTCTTTTCTATACATAAAAAAAATTATTTTTTTTTTTTCCAATGGCTTATAGCTTGTTTTCTAGGTCTGCAAGTCCATCAGACTTTGGTCATGAAAGCTGTTACATTTCCATTCATAATAGTTTTATTTGGCTTATTGCTTGAAAAAAAAAATACAAAGCTATGCAATTCAGTCATTATAAAAGGACATTATTAATTTATTCCTGTTGTGCTAGAACTTGAGTCTGTCTATGTGCTTAAAATGTCTTTGTATCTCGTTCTTTGTTATCTCCTAGGCATGTAATTTAATTAACTCATGTACACTTTGAAGATGTAAAGCGATATACGAATGCTTAAAGTCCCAAATTAAGGCTTTCATACATGAAGTGGGGCAGCAGGCAGGAATTGCAGCATACAAGCAGCAGTGCTTGAAGGTAATTACTCCTGCAAAGAGCAGGAGCAAGTATAACGCCCCAGAATTGCTGTAGGGAGCAAGAAAACACTGCCAGCCTTTGAAAAAGTACCTGGCTTTGCTACCATCCAGCAATGAAGAATCAGGTGCCTGCTGCTGTTCAGCTCTCTAGTTCCCCTTAAATATGATGGATTATTTTCCATGGTGACTTCATCACGCAATCCTGGGAATGAAGGAAGGTGTCACAGGGGAGCGTAAAAACCTAGCCATTTAGGCTAATATTCTGCCAACTGTTAAAACAGGAAGGAAATGGTTTCATTAAGATCATGTGAATAAAATTAAACAGATTCATGCCTGTCAATTATGGATATTACTGGGTAAGGGATAGGCTACATTATATCATTTTGCTTAGTCACGGATGTATCTTGTCAGTTATTTTACAAGCAAAGGTCATAGATAGCAAAATCAGGACTTAGCTGGGTTAGTAACGTTAGTCCCATAATACCACAGTAAAATAACAAAATGTCTTACATGTTGGTATGTAAAAAGCTCAGATGAGACAAATGAACTGAAATAAAAGAAATTTGTGGCTTGGGACCCAGTAACTTTCCAATAGTTTACAGTTGTTAGGAGCCAATTTTAGGTGGCAAGGATGGATTCAGTTGCCTAAACACAAACATCTAGTGCCATCTGAAACGCTGTGTCTGAGCTTGTGCTAGGAGATATACTGCAAGGCCTATGGGGCACATATGTCCTTCCAGAATAGCAGCTGAAGCTCATGAATGCCTGGATCTGCCAGTTATCCTGCCAGCTATGCACGAAAGTTAGAAAATGTTAGGATGTTTCAGATGGCATTGGCTGCCTACGTTTATGCAACTGACTGCCATCCATGTAGTCAAATGCCACTGTTTGGCATTAGAAAGAGTGATGGTGTCATGGCTTCTATTCAATTTCCATGCCATTAATCTCTCTTCTTCTGGAACCTTTGCATGCATCCCACATCAACCCAGTACCACAACTGCTAGTTACAGACTACATTAAAGAAGCTAGGTTTTAACTAAAAGAAAATAAAATTGCTCCAGTCATTTTTCAGTGGAACACCCTGCCAAGGACTATGTTCATCCCATTTAGGCTTTGTCAAATACTTTACAGTTGTCATGACTTCTTATGGCATCCAAGACCAGACAATCAACACCAACACCAGCTTATAGATTAATCAGAAGAAGCACTTATTTTGTCTCAGCTGTAAATTGTTCTTCGTGTGTTTTACGGTGATCTTAAAATTTGTTAATTTGTTACCTTGTGTGGAGCATTTTCTCTCCTTTTTTTTTTTTTTTTTTATGTACATGTCCTGGTTTAAGCCACAACAGTGCTTTATCTTGTTTTGGGTGGAGTTGGGGAGGAATCAGAAAATAAGAGGATGTATCACTCTGACTGACACATTCACTTCTGATGGGTTTTATCTAGCACATGTTTATTATATTATTCACAACAGGATCCCTATTATAAAGTGGATGAATGTTACTATTCATTTAAAACAGATGTGCATTAAGTGACAGTCACTGAGTCATTGACTTTCATATGTCGAGCAGATCAGTACAAAATTTGCTTTCACTTGACACAGTTACATCAGTTAGTTTGCAAGGGATAGCAGTCCTTTAGTACAAACAATGCCTTCTTAATTTCCACTGTATAGCTTGCTGTTGTTGTGCTGTCCTACCTTGGTTTTGTTGTTGCTATTGTTATTTTTACAAGAGCCACCTGATACCATGAAGCAAAACTCATTAGCAGCTTTCTAAGGTTGCAGTGCTCTATCTTTCCCCATTTCCTTTTCTGACGAGTAGTGAACAGGCAGAAGGGTTCATCTTTTATACAAATATGTAAAGCTCTGTTGGCACTAGTCTTCCAGTTTTGACTTTCATTCTAATTGCCCTGGGAAAACAATTTACAAATTTTTGCTTTTTTTTCCTCTAGAGATGTGTAAATTTTCAAATTCAATCGTTATAATGATGAACACATGTTGAAGAAACATACTGAAAGCAGCATATACCTGTCAGGGAAGTCTTTTTTTCACTATATCCAAGTAAAATCTATCCTAATCACTGCATCCATTTTTCAAAGGCAACAGAA
>JAVHNF010043320.1:8708-19801 GCA_034783455.1 Micropsitta finschii
AACATTGAAACCCATATAAACCTGTATGTGTATAAATCATAAAGTTTGTGTCTTTCTTGGATTCCAAGGCATTTTGTGGTGGTGCAGGGAAGCTTTCTACATTTTAACTCAAGGTTATAAATGTCGTAGGCAAGAACTAATGATATTTTTCAGTTTCTTGTTTGTGGGTTTTTTTATGACATAGAGCAGAAGAGAATGCATCTAATGTTTCAAAGGCATTGAACATATAATCTAGGTGAAATAAAATAACATAAAATATACTCTTGTCATTTCAGTTTGAGTCAAAGAATAATTAATTGAAAGAACTGTTTAGTTGTTGTTGGAGATGAAACAGGAGGATGAGGAATTAATGATTGATTTTCTTACCTGCTAATCTTCTTTCATCCTGCTATTTTCTATGTAAGTATTGAGAAGCTTGTCTAAAATACATTGAAGAGATCAGGGGGACATCTCAACTTGAATTTTTAACTGGCCTAAATATAGGGGTTTTAAAATAATTTGACTAAACAGGTTAATAAGAAAGAAGAAAACCAGAGAATACTGATGAAGTGCTAACCTAACCCCAGTCTCTTCTGCAGTGTTGGTGCATGACTGGTATTAGTCCTTGATAATATATCACTTTTTTTTTCTCTTGAGGCAATAGTTACTACTACAGACTCTGCCAAAATGCTTGGGGGATGGTACTGCACTTGTCGCTGACCCTTTCTGGTTTTTCTATTGGGGGTAACACTGTCAAATATTTTAGAGACTTCTGTGATGAAATTATTCTTACTAGTGCCCCACTATTTCTAATAGAGAACTTCATAGTGCTTTTAAAATATTTTTCCAAAGCAATCTGTTAAACAGAAGGCTGCCTGTATAAATATATATGTGATATACGTGTGCTCCTTTCAGGAGCATGCTATAGACATTTTCTGTTTAAAATGCTGTGCTTTTAAAATCTGCAAGGACCACCATCAAGTGAAACGTGGATTTCTGATTGAAATAATTGTGCTTCTTCATTAAACTTGCTGGTAGTAAATTTGCATTTAGTGGTAACACAACCAGTTGGGATAAAATCTGATAAAATTGGGAATGTTTTCCACCTAACTGTGTTGGTTTTTTGGTTGTTTTTTTTTTTTTTTTTAAAGATTGTTTTCAGTAATCATTTATGAAAACTTCGTATTTTTCTGCTAAGACCATGCAATGGCAAGAGGTATGCTTTTGTATATATATATACATAGGTAGCAGAAAATCTTTAATTACATGAGGATAGCAAAGGCTATGAGAAGCTATATCAGCGGTATCACCGTGCTAAGCAAATGAAGTTGTAAAAATGATGTTGTAATAACTGAACTCTTAGTTTTAAAAGCTTCCTCTGTCTTTTTTCAAGTGATGTACAAGGCTAAGCAAACAGTGAAAAATTTATTTGAAACTGCGAATTTCAAGACTCAAGTAATGTACACGTCTTCCTCTTAAATATAAGAGCTTGAAATGAGCTACTACCTATTTAATCTGTATGAGAGCTAAGCCAAACATACAGATCAGCAGGAAGTCCTTCATGTATCTTGGGAGGACAAAGAAGCCATGCTTATTATTTTTCTACAATAAAACGTTTGCAGCTGGTCAGGCTGCAGTGTCAGTTTGATCTCCAGTTCTGACCCTACACCATGCAGCCTTTTTCCACCATAGCTGGTCCTCCCAGATGGCCATGAAGTTGACCTTTGATAGACATGTCTATTGACTGGTAAGTGAGAGAGAGCCCATGTTGTTGTCAGTGAATAATTTCTCATGCAGCCTCAATGTATTCATAGAGGGGAGTCTGGTGATGGGGTGATGGCAGAGCCAATTCTCATTCCTGTTTCTATTCAGCTTCTGTTCAAAAGGGAGGAAAAGAGAGACTCTACCAGAGCCCTAGATGAACTTACTGGAGCCATACAATGAAATTTTTTGTTCCCTCCCGGGAGGAGTACTACGTGTTTTGAACGCTTGCAGTCCAATTTGTCTTCTGCTACGGTTTAAATGCCTTAAAGGATTAAATGGGCTGACAGTTGCAGGCAAACCTCAAGGGTGTTCCCCCAGCCCTATGTTGCTGTGTGTAAAAGCAGCATATGGGAAAACATTGTTTGTTTAATCAAATTGTTTGTGTTTGTGATAATCTGATCCTTGTAGATCAGCCAGATCTCTGACTTATTTTAGAGTTGGAAAAGGTTTAGCAGCACATTTTTTGCTGTGAGGCAATTTGCATTTGTTTTGAAGAAGTTGATGACATGTGCTTTGCTTTTAGGGGTCATGAAAAAAATTTAGATTCACTGTAAAACAGTGCAGCTGAAGATGTGAGATGTAGCAAATAAGCACATTGAAAAAAATCGGAAGTCCAGCCAGTAATTTATTGTATAAAATTACTTGCCTGTGACAGGTTTGTGATGCTTGAAGATGCATAGAGCCTGCCTTAGCTAACTTGGCATGGTGTCATTATCTCCCATAATCTGCATCTGAGCTGGTGTTTACGTCTACATTCACACTTCACAATCTGGTGTGGTCAGCCTTGTAGTTTCCAGAATATGTCAAAATTCATGTGAATTTAGGCATATTTCACTGCTCTTAGACACTCAGGCTGAAGTTTGATGGTTTTACTGGGGCCTCTAGTGGTCTCCAGACTGCATTACCAAACCAGATCTGCTGTTTCGGAGTGGTGGTGGGGAAGGACTGCTTTTCTTTCTCCGTTTGAGTACATTTACCCAGGTGTGGGGCAAAGGCAGTGCCATACAGATGATGTGTTTGCATTCTAGTGGGGTATTTTATGTGGAGGTGGAGCCGAACGTGCTGAAGGAGCGTAAATAAATGGCAATAAACAGTAACAGAGCGTGAAGGAGGAGATGAAGTTTAACCTGGGAGGTCTCCTTGCTGGGCAGTGGCCACAGGCTGGTTTCTTCCAGCTGCACACCTCATTGAGTTTTAAATTAGAAAGTTTTTGGGATTCTGGTAGAGGGCAAAAAGATTATAAACTGTTCTAAGTATAGAAGTAAGGCATGAACCAACAAGCCCTTCATGTACCAGCATCAAGACTGCTATAAGAAAAAGATTTTCTGTCTAGCAAGACAGTTTTGAGCTTTCTGTGAGCAAGCTGAAGAGTGTCACAGGCCATGGTTCTCCTGCCCTCAGGCAGGGTGTTGTAGATCAAAAATTTAGTCTTCATTTTCAATATAAATTATCTTTCTTGATGTTGTATTACAGCTTTTGTGCAAGTTTTTAAATCCCTTTGCACCTAGATTTACTTGGAAAACTCTCAACTCAAATCCAGCTCAGTGGTGTTCTCCTTGTAAAGTATCTTTTTAATGCTTTCCTGAGAAAAGACTATAGTCTCCGAAGTGTCTGGCTCAGGAGAATGAGATCTACCTGTGACAACAGAGACTCAGTTGCTCTCAGTTAAGCAGATCTGAAACAGGGCCCTGTCAGGAAATGTCCCTCATTTTCATGACTGTGTCACAAAGGCTGGCTGTAGTATGTTTTCCATGTTGCCTGGGTGGCCAACCCTTCTGATTTGGGGACGGTTAACGTTGTGTCATTGCCACAGGAGTCTGTCTCTGGCTCCTCTTTTTATTGTCTCCTCATCCTTCCAGGGTGTGCCCGAGTAATGACTCATGTTGAAAAAGTAGTGCTGTTAGGCTACATGCAGGAATGGGCCTTGTTCACATAAAATAATGCTTTTTTACTTCTGAAAGAGAATGACTGGCGGTGTTAACAGAAAATTTTTATTAAAAGAGGAGGCTTTTTGATACAAGCATTGCTCATTACGTGACCAATGTCAGTATGATGTGCAGCTCAAGTAGGGTACCAGTATGTGTTTTAGTAAGTAGTTGTTCTAAATATTACTCATTGCCATTGTCAAATAAGCACACAGTTCTTTACATAAATGCCTTCAGCAGAATCATCTCTGAAGAGACATTACAATAATTTAAACTTTTCATCCTTCAGGATGCCTGGAGGGGTACTACTGAACTGCGAGGTAGTTTGCAGCATATTCTGCCTGTAGTTCATCAGGACCTGCAGGTTTGGGGGAGACAGAAGAACTACTGGGTTATGTGGAAAAGTTTTAAACTGATGTTTACTCTAGAAGCCATTGAAAAGAAGTCTAATGATTCTTCCTAGGGTCAGTGGTGAGAGAGTTGTGATGTAGTTGTGTTTGGTGTCAGCCTGCTTCCTACCAAAATCTGTGCTGCTTGGTCTTAGGTATTTCTGTTGCTTTTTGTTTTGTTATGTGAACAGGTAGGTAAATCACCTCCTTGTACCAAACCACAGGAAAACATGCTTGAGAAATCTTTTCTTGAAGGCAGGACTGAGGAAGGGGAAACAGATCAAACAGGTACAATTCAGATGAGATCCACTCTATATTTTTCTCTTTATTTTGGATATGTTGCCTAAAAGACTCCTCACTCCTAGGCTATCAGTCTGAGAAACAAATACACGTAAAATTTGGAGAAAAACTGGGAGAGGAAGAAAGAATTTTGTCCAGTATCTTCCAGCAGAAATTTTCATTTGGTGTCTCATCTTGGTTTTCCTACAAGGCTTTGTCTCTCACAGCATTTTTAGTTTTCTGGATGTGCTGCACAAACCAGAATCTCCTCATCTGTTTTCATAAAAAACAGTGGAAAAAATAATATTTGGTCCCTCTTTGGAAAAAAACTTGCTTTGGGAGAAACAGAATTTAGAAATGACAGGAGTAAAACATAAATACATGCAAAGTGGAAATAGTCTTTCCTCTTTCACATAACTGCATAGTAGCTCAAAATATCTTGTGCAGAATTGTGTATGGTTGTTGGCTGCTTTAGGCTTTTGCATAGCTTCCTAATACAATGTGGTGTCTTAAGAGGATCCAGCCCTACCCAATTAATAAAACCCAACAGATCATGTTTCTTTCTTCTGGGCTCTGGATTTCCATCTGGTCCCATGCAGTCTCATTAGTGGAGCTGCTCATTTAGGGTTAAAAGAAGACTCCAAAGATCTTGCAAAAAATAGTGTCACTTCTAAAATTAGATTTTATTTTCTTTCCTGTCAGGATAAATTCATTTAAAATGTTCTGTGAAATGGTGTTTTGTGGATGGTCTGTGAGTTCCTGCCTAAGATACCAGAGGGAAAATGTGGAGCTGACACTTGCCACAGCATATTTTCAGTTTTTCATGGGAAATGAATGTATTGTATTACTGAGATCATCAAGAGTTGATTTGAATTAAAAAACCTGTTGTGGGTTTCAGTTAAAATTTCGCATTTAGCACAGTAAATATATACTAGAAAAGGAGAAAGAAAAACAAACCCCCACAAAAAAACCAACCAACCAACAACAAAAAAAAAAAAAGCAACCTACATAATCCCCCAAACTTTAGCACCAAATCCAGAAAGTAATCAATCTTAAGTGAATCTATATGACATAATTAAATGTTAGCTTCTGACTTAGCCTCCTGTTGACTTATTTCTTCCTTCAAGTAGTAAGGACCTGATACAGGAGAGTGTAATATTTGCAAATACTGCTGAAACTGATAACTGAATTCTTAGTTTAGCTTGGAGCAAGTTTAAAGCACATAGGTTTAATCTATGTTATCTTTTTTCTTTTCATGCAATAAGTACAGGGAAAACACTTGCTTTTCTTGGCTTAGCATATCTTTAATTGCATGTGAGTTTCTATGCATTTTACAGTAGTGTAACAATTTAAGCTTAGAAGTCTGATTAAATGCAGAGAAATGCTTTGCAATTGAAGAGTTATGACATTTGAGGAAGAAGTTGGAAGATAGAGCTAAATATTACACAAGTACTAAAATGTACTCATTTCTTTTTTCCAGCCCAAAATTCAGAAATTGCCAAAGTAAGTCATGTTACTTGAACTAGGTTCATAGAGGTTTAGGCACATGGTTTTATGCCCTAGCTCAGGTGATCTCATTTTTCTTGTCCAGTGCTGTAAACCTATAAACTTTGTTAATTTGGACATAATGTGGAAAAGAATGAGGTGTAACAGCCCTGAGATGGGTGCAAGAGACAGATACATTACATCTTTCCAGACCCATCCTGTTCCTGAAAATGTTGTGTCCTGCAGAAAGATGTCACTCCCTGCTGATTTAGTTCACACTGCCAGTGAATTGGGAAGTTGTCACCAGCGGGGGAAGCAGTCAATGCCTTACAAATCCTAGGAAATCCTGGCTGTATGAGTTTGTGAATGCAATATCTGGGCAATCCCACTTCCATTACTGTGGGGCCTCGCAGTGTCATTCCAGGGTTTAATTTTCACTTACTTTGCGTAACTTTGAATAAGACCTTTCCATGGGATTGCTTTCTGACTAAACCTATGCCATGTATGAAATATCATAGGTGAGAGAGGGGTCTGCAAGTGGCCAAGTTACTGCATCTTTGCTGGGTGTTTGTTGGCTGAGTGGCAATGACCAATAAACAACAGCAAAGCAAAGACTGAACTTTTAAAACCATTATGATGGTTTTAGTGTGGTAGCTTAGAATCATAGAATCATAGAATAGTTAGGGTCGGAAAGGACCTTAAGATCATTAATTCCGACCCCCCTGCCAAGGGCAGGGACACCTCACACTAAACCATTCCACCCAAAGCCTCATCCAGCCTGGCTTTGAAAACCGCCAAGGATGGAGCATTCACAGCTTCCCTGGGCAAAAAAGAAAAAAGGCAGCAAGCCAGCATTCAGAAGCAGATCAATAAGCCATGTCTGTCTTTATCATTCAAAGAAAAACAGACAGCGTAACCATAACCTCTGCACCGCAGAAGGACACATCTCAACCTGAGATGAAGATCCTTACATCGTGATTAAGCACTGCCCACAGTTTATTCCCTTAACAGACAAGTGGAGAATGGGGTGGTTAAAGATTTTGCTGAGAAGGGACCACAGCCATATGACATATAAGACCTTCATACTTATGTAGATAATAGCAAGCTTATTACTAAAACCACACAGAGACATCACTCAGTGACCATTACAACATATTCCCAAATATTTTCAAAACACACCTCCCAAATTCCAGAACCCTGCATTTAAAAGCATAACCACAAACTTAGAAGGCATAGGCATTCTTGTCCTATCATGCCTCTCTACAGACAGCAGACTGACACAAGTCATTGGCTGCACAGGGAGGCTTCCACTGCAGTAAGCAGTAGTGATGCCCTCACCTTGTCCCCACACCACAGCAGCCCCAGGGAAGTGTACATATCACCACAGAAAATGTTGCAGCTCACCCAGAGGCTCAAGGGCCCTTAAAATCCCATCTGGCCCTCTTAAGAAGTGAAGAGGCTTACTCTTAGCTTTGCTGCACAGCAGGTCTGGAGGTTTCTACCATTCATCTCTCCCCAAAAGTGACTGGCTGGCACAGCAAGAGCTGTCTCTAATAGATTCCCAAACCCACTCTTCTGCCCTCACTGCTTTTTCCAAGGGAGCCAAGGCGTGCTCTACACAAGTCACTTCCTGTTTCCAGTGCTTTCATGACATACTGTATAATTTAGGGTACATTGTAAAACAAAACCCTGGAGAGGACACAAGTTTGAAGGGGGGTTGCTGAACCTTAAAACACAGGTTCAGCCGGGTTTGCATGCTCGTGTTATTCTTTGTATTGTTAAGGCACAGGGGAAGGTGGAAGGGAAAGTTGTGAAAATGTTAAGGGGAATTCAGAGGAAAAGGCAAAACTGGCAGTAAAATGACAGAGGTTAATTCTGCCAGATTTTCTGTAGGTGCAAAAGATTTTGTTCAGTTCTGGGAGAGCCTGGGGTTTGAATGGTTTTTATTAACTCCCTCCTCAGCATATCAGGGCAGAGGAGCATTTGGAGCCCAAATGACTTTTATTTACATTTTATTACCAAAGCAAATGAAACAGACTTCCAAAGATCTAGGATGATGGATTCTGCAGACATAAAAATCAAATTTTCTCCCAGTTTTTAGCTATCTCTGCCAAGTTACAATTCACTGCAGATTTTTTGGATCTGCATTTTAAATCCTCCAACATAAGTGTTCATATTGCAAAGTAATAGACTTCAGAGCTGCAGAGTGATACAAAGAACTGAAGTGAGCAACAAAGTGTAGATCTTTCTGTTACAGGCACAACCTCCCATGTAATATTTGTTTCGCTCTGCAGCAGGGCAGGCGCTTGTCTGCCCGCTAGTAGCTGAGTTTTTCATTTCACCTATATTTTCTCAACTACTTGCTGAAGCAGTGAACCAGATTAAGCTGGTTTGCACTGCCTATGACAGGATATTAGCTATTGAGAGGCTGCATACATTAACTGCCAGAACAGATGAGTGCTTTAACACTTACAAATCACAGGAGAGGAAGAATAGAGCAAGAAGAGATCATTCACGTGCTCCTCATTAGATATGCTGATATCTTATCAGCTCACCACAGACAAGCCAGATGTGGAGGTGAGCAGAATTCAAGTGAAAAACAATCCCTGCACAAGAAAACCCGCAAACCTGTCTGCAAGCACGTACTGTAGGAGTGCAAACGAGAGTGCTCTCAGAGGTGCTTAGCTCCAGCACTACAGAAATACCAGCCATCAAAAACCACTATCATATATGGAAATTAAATCTCAATCCCCTATTGAAAAAAAAATATAGGAGGCTCAGGGCAGGCACAACTTCCTTGATTCAGTGCAGGTGGAGAGCTTGCTTTGTCACTCACATTCCTTAATGGCCATATATTACTGGGGAAATGACATGAATTATGTGTAATCCCCATTTTGCTGCACATCGCTATTCGCTCACACAGGAATTTCCATTTGTTTCAGCCCTCCACGAGGTTATTCAAGGGACAGTGCAAAAACTTAAAGGAGGGCTAAGAGATTATTCTTCCAGAAGCTCCTCTATAGCAGGAGATAAAAAAAACTCTATTGCCCTTATGGACTAGATAAAGGCTGAGGTTTCCCATACACACATAAGGTTTGTTTAAATGAGTACAGTAACTTTACGTTTGAGGAAACACATTTATTTCTGTATATAAACAGAAGCATGAAAGATTAAGGACAGCTGTGCATCTGTTTATCTGTAACATATACACTATTATCTGACTTGGAGCAAACAGACATTTTAACCTCTCCTTCAGCACCTGATGTATCATTTCTTGCATACTCAGAAGCTTTCCTATGGCTGCTCTCAGACAGAGCTGCTTGGGCAAGTGGTGGGGAATGGGGCTGTTCACATCACACTAAAGGCAGCTAGTGGGAAGGAAGGGGGTGGTAAAGCCCTTCTTTCCTCAATCTCATTTCACTCCTTATCAGTTTGCTTCTTTAACTTCATAAAGCATCACTGTTCCTAATGCTAAAGCATTTGTACACAACACAAAAAATAAATTGACACGTTAAAAGCCTATGGAAAAGGGGAAGACTCAGAATTTGCTCCAATCCCAAAGTAACTTGGTTAATTTTAAAACATAAAAGATGGCGCTACTGGAGCTACTATGGCTTTCTACAAGCAGTCGGCATCCTACCGGTTTCACCTTACTACCTTGGGTCATGGTGTCTGATGCCCATAAAGTACCTGGAGAATGAGAAACTATTAGACCAAAATGAGGGTAATGAGATCTGGCTCCTGAAGACCTGAGCTTGACTACTAGGTATTAGCAAATACTTGTTAACTGAAATAGACTTGACTGGACCAGAATAATTCATAACTTCCTGAAACATTGTAGTTAAAAAGAATATTCTATTGGGGGGCAAGGGGGATGAATTGCTCTACTTCAATACTTTCTAATATAAGATTTCAGACATCACTAAAGAAAAAATGAAAGCGTTACTTTTAACTATGAAAAGGAGAAATGAAAAATGGAACAAATCACTTCATATGCAGTTTGTTTAAAGTTCAAATGTTTCTGGATTTTTAAAGTGTTAGGTCAATCAAAAATAAGATAACATTTGACTACAAAAAAAAAAAAGAGAGAAGTAAACATAATTCTAATAGCCAAATTAATGTAAAAAATGGTGGATAAGTCAGCCCTTACAGGGCAAAGAATGACAGCATGTCCCTCTAACAGGGATCTGGGGAAAAGAGTCCTAGAAAACTCTAAATAGGGAGAAGGAAGGCAATTAATTCCACATTTCCCAAACATTTTTTGAGTATGTTGGTTGGCCTATTAAATACACAGCTATTTATAGAAACCTGTAGGGCTCAACTGAAGGAGACCTTGTTAGGAGGAGAAGTACTCATTTTGGACTGGCCAAGTATAACGCATGTACTGCTTTTATGCCTGCAGGGCATTTCCTCAAGGTAGAGCCAACACATTAGAATGCAGATTTCTTCAGTACAGTCCCCCTCTCCCATGTTTCTAGAAGTTAGTGCTCCCCTGAGAGGAAACACATAACTGAGACATACAAAAACCAAACCATGAAGGTACTGACTACTTCCCTTTCAAAAATAGGAAATCTATATATACACACATACATATATATCTGATTGCATGTCTTATAAGCAATAACCTTTTCCCCTCTCTTTGAGGGGAGAGACCGCACACATGCACCAAACCACTGAGTTTTGTCCTGGTGCTTCACTCCCCCCCTGCCATGTGTTCATTTATTTTTTTGCTGGCTGGCATTGTTTTTTAATGGATATTTACGCTATAACTTCAATTTTTTCCTTTACTGCAATTTGAAAATAGAAGAAATCAACATCAGGCTATGTTTCCACACAATGCATACATGCTTCCTATGAACTGTTACCTAAATGTGGGTCTAAACTTGTAAGAGGGACGTGCTTGCCATTTTGTTAGCTGACACCCTGTAAAACTCTGCTCAACACAGAAGGGGCAAGCTCAAAATTCCATCTTGATTTTGTCAGTGAAACACCCTTCCACAAACCACCAGGGTGAAACAGCAGCTTGTCTTTGTTGGCTACTATTTACAACACTAACAACAAGAACAGATGCAGATGTAGTGTGAGGATGCTGGGGGACAACACTGTGACCAGAAAATGTGCTGCACCAAGCAGTGCAGGGAGGAAGAGCCACACCAGCAGTGAGCCTGCACCTGGACTGGCTATCATATTTTAGAGTATTTCCTAGTTTCTCAAGGCACTGAAACATTTACACCTCTGAGAACCCTATGTGGTTTGAAGACATCTGAATATC